>WOGN01003874.1:0-14728 GCA_015342105.1 Leptinotarsa texana
CATACCTCCACTGTATAGTGTTTATTTCTCATATTTGCTCTAACTTCGCCTTTCAATAAAGCTGGTACAACGTCACTATCAAAACTCATTCTTACAACATTCCCACTTTCGTAAGAATTTTCACCTCATTACAGCTGTGATGAATCAGTTTTGAAAAATTCTGCTATCACAGAAAATGATATAACATGCTTGGATGCCACTGCAAAAAAGAAATAAATTAGAAATGGTAGGTATTTCAATTTTGATCAAACATGGTAGGTATTCTAACATTTTCTTTTCATTTGAAAAGATGTGTAAATAAGTATAAAATTATTGCACATGTGTTAAAACCTATTATATTTCAAATATTAGTAAATAATTAGGTATACAGGCTTTAAATTTATTTACAAAAACCAAAAATAGTATTTAATCATCTTAATAAGTTTGTTTGATATCATGACATAACCTATTTGAAAGTGAAAAACAAAGGATTATGTGAAAATGTATTAAAATATAATAAAAGTTTGTGGATTATTCATAAATATAGATTGTATTACTTACTTTTTTTATATTTTTAATGCTAACAAAGTCTCAAATATTCCAAAATAGGTATGACTTCAATAGCTAAACTATGGTAATAAATCTTTGTTTAGATAATGGACCATCACCTTCCCTAACATATGACGTCACACTAACATAGCGTATTCATAGCTTTTGCATCACGATAATTCACCTGCTCACTCGTCATTACATGTTCGTATTTTTTGGCCAAAAACGACACTGTAATCATGCCTCAGCCACCGTATCTACTAGTTTCCGGCCTTTTGCAACTTTTCCTGTGCCCAAGATTGAAGGGACCCACGAAAGGACTGTGTTTTGCGATGATTGAGGAGATAAAAACCGAATAGCTGAGAGAGTTCAAAAACATACCAAAAACTACATATCAGAACAGCTTCGAGGATTAGAAAAAACGCTGGCACAATTGAATTATATCTGAGGAATACTACTTAGAAGGTGACAAAATAGACATTGATGAATAAATTGATATTTTTTGAGAAAAATTTAAATCCACATTTTTTCAACAAACCTCGTACACTGTTTTTAAAAATACTATTATGATATGTTCTGGTTTTTTCATGAACTTTTTCAGGAGTACCCAGCCAAACATGATAACTATAGTTACATTTTCACGTGAGCTACCTGAATATTAAATTCTTGTAATGGTATTCATAAACCTTGTTGCATGAGGCATACGACTCAGTTGTTTTTCAATAAAGTCTGCACTTCTGGCTAAACTTCAATCCGCTAATACCACTGGGGCATTCCCCTTGCCTCCTTCCAGCGAAGGCGTGAGTGAGCGCCTGTCAGAAGCAGAAGTCATCTACTCGTCAGGTAGAGAATGCTTTGAAATGTAGATGTGTACATAGTATATTTTAATAAAAAGATTTTTGATTTATCAATACTATTAGGACCCACTAGCGCACATGTCAAAATGTGAGTTTTGTAGGCAAGTTTTAAATGACTTGGATTTAATTTACCTCTTTGAAGATGATCACTTGGTGGTCGAGGTATGAAAATAACGATTTGGTGGTGGGAAAAAACTCAAGTAATATTTATCCATTACAGAGAAATCTTCTTTATTTATAAAATTAATTTAGATTTGCCACATTCATTCAGAGTCATCAGAATCTTTCATTCAAAGTTCATATGTAGTTTTTTAATTTTTTAGTTTCTTCATTGTATTTTTGTTCATAATTATTTCTATTTTGTTAGTTTTCCATTTACGAATATTGTCTTCATGATATAATATTAGAGAGAAACAGAGTTTCTCATGGTTTATCTGGGTTTTATCCTTCCACAATCTAAAAAATAAACAAGCTACATTAATAAAGAATTTACTTAACGAGCCTTTTTCCTAAGAATAGTACGTTATATTAATTTATTATTTGAAAATATTAATCTGTTATAAAAAATAATTTTGTACTAGTATAATGCCAACAAAGCATTGCTGTTTCGCGAATTGTACATCAGATAATCGATATCCGAAAGAAAACGTGTTTTTTATACAATTTATAAAACCTCATATTAAAGAGGTTAGATTTAAGAAATGGATACATGCTTCGAGGAGAGTGGATTTAACAGTGCAAAAAATAAATGAATATGTATGCTCCAAACATAAAATGAATAGCAAATTTTTCATAGTTAATTATCATTGACTAGAGTGAGATATAATCTCAATCGTTTATTAAATTATATTCATTTATTGTATTTAATTGAATTTATTTCATTACCATCTATATTTGATTCATATTTCACTTGGAAATAAATCTGAAATTCATAATGATTTTAAATTTCTTTTATTACAGTTTCAATCTACCGCTACTCTTTTACTAGAGTCTGTATATTAACCTGTCTATTAATTCACTTTTTTTTTCCAGTTACTTTTGAATTGTGGCGTGCAAGCTAATGTTTTAATGTTACAACATTGTTATCCTTTACAGTTGCAAATTTTAGTTTTGCTCCAGGAACATCTTCTGTTGAAAACATTCTTTTTTATTTGTACTTTACCATACCGAACTACTAGCATTGCTAGTGAGTGATTTTTAGTACTTCAGGATGAAGATTCATTGTAATAAAAGGCCAACTAAAAAGTTCACCCAGAAAAGTTTTGTTATATTCAACCAACAAATTAAATATCCAATGGAAAAAACGAAAAAACACATATACTTAGCTTGCCTTAGAAGGTTTTTGGAAAGTAATCCCTCTCCATTCTCAAATACAAAAAAATTGATTTCTGAAAATGCTTGAAATGGAAATATGAATATGACATATAACCAACTAATGATAATACTAATAATGTATTCATCAGTAAATAATAATACACAAATATGAAGTGAAGTATGTGGGGTACATTATATTTTCATGGATAAACTGATACTTCCACTGAGGGTAAAACCCTGTGTTTGGGTAAAGAATAATTGAAAAACAGGATAATTATGACAAATGAAAACAGTAAGGGTCAAAATATTTAGATTCAAATATAATAAAATAAACATTCAAATATGAAAAAAAAACACTACAATAAATTAGTACAAGTAAAAGAGGATTGGGTGAATAAAATGCACTAAATATAAAATAAAACCAATTACATCTGAAAGTATAATTTTTATATAAATGAAAGCAATTAACATGTTTTGCACTCTATAAATTTACGTACTTTATTTCTTTCTATTTCTGTTGAAAATACTTTCAAATGTTTATTGAATATTTGAGGAATATTTCAATTTTCAAAGTGTCCAGCAGGTAGTTGAACAATTTTGGGATATGTAATTAAAACTGTTTTGTCTGACTGTTTTGCTCATTTTTGGAATAACACACTTATTTTTCTGTCTTGTATGATAGGAATGAGCAAGTACTTTCATTTTTTTTTTTGTTTAACTATTGTTTCACATATACTTGTACAGTATAAAGTTGCCTTACATCCATAACTTGTGTTTCAAAGATTAACTGAACTGTTCAGTGATTTATATTATGCAGTAACTTTTCAGGGTAAGATTTGCAGTCTGAAAATCATTACACTTCTGTTGAATTAGCTTCATAGGCTGTGGAAGGATGAAAACCTAGATAATCAGCTAGAAACATCAACTTCTACCCAAAAAGTATTTCAAAGAATAAATGGAAACAAAGGTTCTCTAAAAAATGTGAATCTTCCACTTTTTCAATGGTAAAAGAACTTTTAGCTCACCATGTAATTTTATACTAATTTTATACTAACTTCCAAGTTTTTCTTGCCCTTTCCTTGGATTTTGTCCCTTGTTTGAACCACCTTTCTTCAATATACTCACTAGATAGCACGTCTTCCCCATTATTGTAGCATAATAATTCAAGCAATGCCTGGCACGACTTATTTGAAACTGTAACTCCTTGGTCTTTCAAGAGCTTATAAACCATTTGAGCATCGGAGACTTCCTGATCCAAAATAGTTTTTATGAGATCCTCTTCTGTGACTTTACTGTTCTCATCATACACCATTTTAGGTAGAAATGCTTGAATAACAGGATCGGCTTCTCTATGATTGAATAAGTCTGCGTGTTCACTCCTTATCCAATGAGCAGCTTTTCGACCAGCCTCTTGAGCCATAGCAAAGGTGCGTTTGCCGATATTTGACATAGGGATGAGATAGGGATCATCATGGTACTTGTAATGGGCAGCTGTGGGATCTCTAGAAATGGTGCTTTCTAAAGCACGTAAAATGTCGGTAGGAGATCGTGGTATTCTCTTTGGGATATCTATTTTTTGCTCTACATTAGATGAAGTTCTACGTGTTAAAAGGTGAGATGTACACTTTATCTGTGACTGAGTCCTAAAAAAATGCGCTGCAAAGAAATTCTCATAACGAAAGATCAGTACCTTCTCAGTAAAATTGTAGAAACAATCATAATAAGGTTTAACAATTCTATCTATTACTACACCTCTCATAACCTATCTTTACTGTAGATTCGGATTTGAATTCCGATGGATTTGAGGACAGGGTTGCCACGAGTAAGTATATATAGTATATATCTATGGTTGCCATTCAATATTTTATTTTCGTTCTGAAACTTGAAATGAAACAAAAATTCATTATTCCAATACTTGTTATCAAGTGAATTTAAATATTCAAGAAAACGCCAAAAGTATTAGAAAAAATAATGTTTTGTCTGAATCATGTAAATGTTTTTATATTAAATCTGGATATTTTCACATTTGACTGTTTGTTCATAATAATTATTTTACTTGTGTTTCCTCATGCAACAACATAAAAAATTGCTAGTCATAGAATCTCTCTGCAGTTGATTCAGTGGGATATCCACTGCGCCATCTGCAGACAGACCCAAGAAATAACTCCACAAGCATACTCCGGAGTGGGAGTCGGAATAGTGATTCCGAAAAGGTGCATTATGACATGTCCCTTTCTTCTCATGCAGACCTACGACTTTGTAGGTACGTGTGGCAGATACCCAACGGAAAAACAACGACTAACCCAACTAATGCCGCACAGAGAGTTGAAGTAAAACCATCAGGCACCTGTGCAACATCTTCGACTCGAAATATTCGTCGCAAATTATTTCCTACTATGAAAAGCATATATATTGACATATTGATTTCAATTTAAGAGCCACCGGTAGACAGCTGTTTCAGGCTATCGGGTATCCTCAGTAACGGGCAGGCGGTCCTCGATTGAAGATAAAATGTGAATAACCCAGAAAGTTACTTAATGAAAATAACTGCGTAATAATAATAGGTCTTTATTCCCAGAATGATACAATAAATAAGTGCGCACATTTACTGAAACGGGAAAAGCTGAAGATCAGTTGGTTGCATCAAAAGCAGCGGCGGCTCGTTAAAGAAGGCAAGAGCAGCTTAGCCTTCCCATAAAATTTGAGGCTATTCATCGCAATGAATTAAAAGATATTGACAAATGATTACTATTATTTTTTTTCTAAAAATGCTTGGGTATCATTACTTTACCATTAGTTTTTAAAATAAATACATAATGTGCCAAAAAAAACACTATCACTTACTACGTAGTACGTACCACACTCTATCATGCATCAACAAACCTCAAACGCACCGCCCACCCACGAACGAATAACGAAGAAACCATCAACCCGATATAATAAATATCATACGTTGATACGTTTCAAGGGAGTCAAGCGTCCGACCGCTTTAAAAAACACAAGTTTTGTGAGACCAATTCAGCCAGCGACATACGTCCCGATTTGTAATTTTAGTTGCAGAAATTATAGCGTTAGAGAAGGCTAGCCTCCAGTTGGTCTTCATTAGTGTACGACTGCGTTTGTTTATGATTTAATTATTCGGACTGGATGCCGCGACGGACCGGGACTGAAAAATATTTAGTGTTTCTTGATAATATTTTTTTTGTGTATAAAACAGGCAGTATTGTATTATAGCAGTGCTTTTTTGTAATATTTTTAATGTGTTTTTGAAGTGTTTTCTTTCAATTTCAAGGGGTTTTCAGGTTTTCACTTTTCGGTAAGTTTTGTTTTCCCTTTATTATGGATGAGTTGGACGTAATTAAAAAATCTGACGATATAGTCGATTGGTTGCTGACAAATAATTTTAAGTCTTTATTTTATAATAATAAATTTTACATTATTAAAACCCTGGGAAGGCTTCAACCAAATATGATTTCAATTAAAGCGTCAGATATTCGACAAAATCGAGGATTTAATATTAGTTGGTACGATAAATGCGATTGGTTAACCGGCTCCATTAAACGAGAAAAAATTTTTTGTTGGCCCTGTATTTTATTTTCCATAGAAACCGATCACCAAACGTAGTCTAAAATAGTATAATTCAATTTAAAAAATTTACCTCGTTTTACAGAACATTTTAAATCTAAGGAGCATATAGTTTTCTCTTGTAAATTAAAATTGTTTAGCAAAGAAAATATAGCAACAGCTTTAGATACAGTTCAAAAAGAAGCCATAATTTCTTTTAATAATCAGGTTAGGGAAAATCGGTCGAATTTAAAAAGACTTACCGATATTACGATTTATTTGGGTTCCCAAGAATTAGCTTTTCGCGAACACGATAAAATCGAAGTTTCAATTAATCGCTGCAGTTACAAGGAACTTTTAATGTTATGGGTTAAATATGATTCACAATTTGGCACATTTTCAAACGGTAGCGTTTTTTTGGGCCCCTTAAAAACCATCCAAAATGACCTTATAGACAGTGTAGCATATATTATTAAGGAAAATATAAGCAAGGAGATTGAAAGTGTTTCTTTTTTTACATGGGAAATTGATGAAACTACCTATATTACCTGTACATCACAACTTTCAATCGTTTTTAGATATGTCAAAAATAGTAATGTGGTAGAACGCTTTACGGGTTTTCATGATGTTTCATCTGAGCGCACAGCTGACGATTTGTTCAATTTTTTGATTAGTACGTGTGACCCCTATAATTTTAGGCACAAGTTAATTGCGCAAACCTACGATGGGGCTGCGGCCATGGCCGGCCATAAAAGATTGCCGCGTATTTTTTTTAAGTTTGTCTGGATTTTCGCCATTCTTTTCAAAATCCACCAAAAGAAGCCATGTTTTAAATGAATATGTGGTAGCCGAATGGCAACTTTTGCGCTACGCGTTGGAATTCTACATCTAGAGCAGTAATTTCAGTGCAGTCAAACAAAGATAAATTGACTGATGTCTTTGATTTTATCATAAACATTGACGATTTTAAAACCGACGACCGAAGTCTTAGAGAGGCGAAAGGTTTCAAATATATTTTAAATGATCAAAAGTTTTGTTTCTTGTTGTTTTTTCTATTTTACAAAATAAATTAACAGATATTAATTACTCAAAACAACGGTAAAACAGTTTAATGGAAATTTTGATGAATTTTAGAAATCTGCCTCTGTTTAAAATCTAAAATACAATGAAAACACAAATAATCACACCGAATTTTCGTCAAACATATATTTACAAAATGATAAAGGCCAACAAAATTGCTAGAAAACTCAAAATTCTTTTTCTCTATATTCGGATGAGGTGGAATCATCATCGGGTTGAATAAGGATCGGATTTATGAAACTTTGCACATAATATTTGTTCTCTTCTTTCATAATGTGGACCATACAGTTCTTCCACATATCACAGCATTCCAAGTCGGTGACTAATTACATTTCCGCAAGCATTCAAAGTCGATGACTAATTACATTTCCGCAAGCTTTCTTTCATTGTGGCCCAAACCATTTCAATTGAATTGAACACTCAATAGTATGGAGGCAAACGTAATAGAATATGACCACATGTTTCAAACATCGAATCAATAATATACTCTTTTTTGAAATTACGTTTTTTTTATGGTCGCCAGTAATACCTTTTTCGTTGGAATCTTTTCGGGTATTTCCATGTCATGATTTCGCATGAAATTAATAATATCTGCTTTTTTTGTATTATTGTTTGATATTGTAGTCAATAACTGAGAATGATGCGAAACGTTATCCATAACAATAACCGAGTTTGTAGGAGTATTTGGGAGAAGCTGCTCACTGAGTTAGGTTTCGAATAAAACCGCAATCATATCTTCGTGGTAATCAGCAGACGAATGTTTTATATTTTTGGACGACAGAAGCAAAGCGTTACTAACGAAATCACTTTAATTCCCGGCATGCAAAATTATAACACGTTTTCCCTTTGAACAAGGTGTGTTCAAGCACAATACTTGGTTTTGTCTACCCAGCCATATTTGACAACATCATGGGTGTCAAACCAAGGTTCGTCGAAGTAGATTATATGTCTGCTGGATTCTCGGTAGCTTTTCATTCGTCTTAAATATTTTTGTCGGATTGGAACAATGCGTGTCGATTCCATTATGACCATCCGATTGTTCAATTTTTTATATTTGAAACCATAAGAAAATAAGACACTCATAGAGTTTCTAAAGATTTGTAATTGTAATCGGGATAGTCGAGTAATTTTTACTGAATCATTTCCAAGGTTGGTACTTAATTTTTTTGATATATATCATAAATTGTTCACTGAATCACATCTTTTGTAGCACCATCAACCTTTGCGAATTTTTTATTCTTTTGTTTTCCTTTCATTGCATGGTCAATGACATCCCATATTTTAATAACTCGAAGAACTTTAGAACGAGATAGTTCCGTTAACTCGTATATTCTATTCACAATAGCATTCTGTGTCCGCTTTTTGGTCTATTGTTGACAAATTAATTTGCAGGTAGTGGTTTCACTAGTTAATTACTGAAAAATCAATTAGGATAATCATCATTTAACAAACAAAGTCCACATCGGACCAAAAAACTTAAGGTATATAAACAGCTAACCCTTGTCTTTACATTCAGTATCGATTTGCTTCTCTTGAAGATGCTAACCTTGTTAGTGAAACGCGCGTCGAGTACAAAAATATCAGTTTGGTGTTAGGGTAATTGATCTCTAGAAAAAGTTTTCAACAATCAGTTTACAAAACCACTCACTACCTCACCTAACCCCACGAACACACGGCACTGATAAAGAAATATTGTGAAACGGACAAAACATTAGTATTTAGTCAGTCCAGCTAGCCGAGCCTTTATTCCTCAACTACATTTGTTGGCACTTTTACTAAGTATCTGGGCAACTAGAGGCCACAGACAAGAAATGTTTATGACTTTACTCTTGTTTTTATTGCCGTTCCAATTGGGAATGGATAGACTATTCCTAATTTTGGCATCTTGTAAATGCGATTTCCGTATTTTGCGTCGCTGGCGTAACAGAGCTTATAAATATATGGAATTGTCCCATCACTGACCTAAAGCCCTGAACGCCGAGGCTAACGAAAGAAGAAACTTGTTTACTTAAACTTAAATTCAAATCTCAATTGAAAGAAAATTTTGGAAAATCTGAAACTGTTTTGAATAAGGTGTTTACTTATATACAGTGACTATATATACTTATTTTGACAGATGATATAGTTCTGCAGGAACAAGTGAGATGCAGTGATATTCTTACCTTTTCCAAATAACTTTGAAAATGGGTATTGTCATTAGCATATGTTCTTGGTTCATTCTGACTAATCTCTGGATTTTTAGATCTCAACGAAGCCAGAAAAGACTTGGAAGCCTGTCTGAATGAAGATCTTAAGAAGGAATATTTCAGTCTACTCCGCCAATGGTTTCTCTTCACCGCCACCGTGACCAAAGAAGAATTCGACAAGGGCGTCAGGAAGTTATTAACTAGCGAGGACCAAATACGCTGTCATAATCATTTTCTTTTAGCGATACTTACAAAAATCAGTTCGAATAGCCGTCCCAAAGCTCCACGAAGCAACGCTGATAGAGGCATTTTTGAATGTGCTGACTATGCTGATTATGTGCAGCCTTCAAGTCCAACGATGACTCCCAGACCAGACTTTGAAAATAGGAGTGCTGCGGCTGAGCTGTTCATCCCAGACAGCGGATTCATTGCATGCCGAGTAGCTATTACTGCTTGGGAGAATGGAATGGAAGGAGCTGAGGAGAGTGTAACAGAACTGATGGTCCATGCATGTCAGGTGTTTGTGAAGAATTTAATAACAGCTATGATCAGCAGAAAAAAAGGATACAAAGTGCGTGATAGAAAATTTCAGTATGGTTTCAATTTGCCCGTACCTGATCCTTTCATCAGAAATTTCAACAATATTATCGATGATACTCAAGAGTTAAAAGTAGAGATTGCCAACGGAGATGATACTTTTCAACCGAAATGCAAAGTGTCACTGGAAAATGTGGAACAGCAAGTAGCTTTTTCATATTCTTGTGCTAAAAGAACTGCATTCAACAATACTCTGACTGTGAAACTTTTATATGATACTATAAGAGAAAATCCGAAGATTTTGGGGTTGCATACCATACATAGTGTTAATTTATTCAGATTAGGCTTATTATTAGATGAAGATTCTTCAGAATGAGTATAGGCATAAGATTTCATTCTTTGATTTTTGCTGGGAACATTCATGCTCCTATAGAGAACAAAATCTTGGCTGGTAGGCTGTGGTCGAATAGAATCTGAAATACCAATGTTTTCGTCCGCTACTTCAGATAACATCAGTGGTATACACATTGACTGCGAGGGCAAAGATTGAATCTTGAAATCTCAGCAAAGACTGTAGGTCAATAATGATGTCTGGTGCAGCAGCAGACGAATCATTTGGTACTTCAGGTTCCATATGACGATGGCTTACTAGCATGGATTTTATCTTTAGTTCTGACTCTGGGTGTGAAATCCTATGATCTTATATCCATGCACCTGTTCTTAAGCTGGATTTATATATCAACACAAAAGGACAAATATTCATTTCATAGATCACACACAGTAACACTCAACACAATTTAAGTGTACTACTCTGTAGGTGCAACACAAGAAAACTCAAATATTTTCAGTTTTACCCATAATGATAGTAGGTAATAAAGAAATTGTTAAAATACAGTATGTGTAGATACAAAAAGCAGTGATTAGAAAACTGAGTAAACCAACCATGAAGTTTAAAACAAAAAAAAAGTCAATAGTTGAAAATAGTAAATACTACAGAAATTCTGTGCTCTGATTTGTTATTTATAAGTGAAGAAATGAAACATAACCATGCTTCTTATGTTTTTTAGCATTTTACCTTCCACACTCTGAAAAATAGACAAAGATAATTCGGTAGAGAATCTGCTGAAGTGTAATAAACTGCAAACTAAAAAAGTTACTCTCTAATATAAACTTCTGAAGAGCCCAATTAGTCTGTATTTATTTATTTATTGCACGGGATCACCCCTTTTGTAATAGTACAAGCATGGAATATAATAAATATTCATGTACAATTTAAACATTCAAGAAAATACTAAAAATGATAAAGTAATTACTCAAGCAGGTAAAAATGAGTAAAAGCACTTAGATAAACAGAATTATAGATTATACAATTCAAATTACAGAGATAAATGATAACAGTAATATAAAGGGTACATGTAAGTAATAAGTGAGTACATTAGGAATTTGGTGAATAATTAATCTTCAAGTCCCCTTCAGAAGATGTAGGCCTATGCCTATGATCTTGAGATGTAGGTTGTTTTCATTCAACATTCTGAGTGAACGATTAATTGGAAGCGTGATAGTTCTCTTTAGCATATGTAAGTGAATTCTCTCGAGAAGTTCTGGACATGTGATGAGGGCATTAATTTGTATATAAATATGTCCACATTCTCTCGTCTTCTGCTCAACAAGTCTAGGTTAAGACTGTTGTATTGTATTGTATGATCATGATTGTCAATGTGTATATTCATTTTATAAGTATATAATCTCGGGAATTTATGTTGGATGAGGTGTGAAATTTTCTATTCACTTCGTAAAAGCTGATAAAATTACATTTGATGATGTTGATGTGTAAACTTTTTTTTCCGTTAACCAGCTGTCGCACCCCTACGAAGGACAACCCTCAGGAGTCGAAACTTCTGCGAGCTAAGGATTAAAATGAGGTCTTACCTTTTAACGTGTGATTCCCAACACGTAACAAAGTAACATCGTCTAATGATTCTATTGGTCTGAAAATTGCAACTGTTACAAAGTTTGGATTTTCGAAACATTCTGTAATGTCATTAACAAAGATGTTGAATAGAAGAGGTGCACAATGAGACTTGAGGTACTCCTGATGTTAGTGATGATATTTGATATAGCATTTTCTACTCTAACTTGCTGAGAATTGCTAACCAAGAAGCTTTCAAACCATGACAGAGACAGATTTGTGAAACCAAATTATCTCATCTTATGTAATGATATATCCACAAGATCAAATGCCTTGGATAACTCTGTATAGACTGCATCCATCTGGCCTTTTCTCTTCAGAACCTCTATAATATTTTGCTTAAACATCAATTGGTTGGTAACTACAGACTTTTTCATAGAAATTTCATGAATATTACTGGAGTTTAATCCCAACTTCAAAAGGTTATTTTTAACACCTCGACACGTGTTTCAATCATCAAGTGATTATCTTCAAGAGGAAGAATAAAATGAATTACATTCAACATTGCCCTTATTTATACCATAGATAACTCTGTTAGGTACCTGCCTCTTAAATTTCAATATTGCCTTATCTAACAGTCAGGTAAATCTGATTATTCATAATATTATGTTTACTTATTTCTACACTCTCATAGAGTGTAGATGCCTCTAGATGCCTGATGTTAAGTTGTCTAACTAATCTTGATGAACTAAAATCTACTATGGAATGGTTTTGTTACAAAATATGATGGGCGGCTGCTGGTTTTTCTGATCTTCCATCTTATTTTAATAGGTAACAGTCTGTCCATAATATTTTGCATCGCAGTCCTTACATTTAATTTCGTAAATTCCAAACTTTCCGAATTCTCGACTTTGACCTCTGGATTTCCTAGAATGCTCTGTAGTGTATGACTTGTTTTAAATACCACCTTCATACCTAGTTCCTTGAAAATCTTTCCAAAGTTCTCCGTTTATTAGTGGTATAGAAAATATGATATTATTAGGTTAAGAATATGAATGAAATCTCGACTTTTAAAAAAGACGAAAACCAAGACACATATATCTCAGTTCCATACCACCAATATACGAAGAACTTAGGAAAGATTTTGCCTTAATCTGTCTCTTGCAGTGGAGTAAGAATTTATAATAAACAGATGAGGAAAACTGATGATAAAATAGATATGACAATCTTGACAACAATGTTTTCGTTTCAATGCAATAATATTTCTGAGAATTTGTTGTTTACTATTATGGAATTGTTCTATAGTTCGGACTTCCATTGTCAAATATGATTCGAATCTATGAAAAACAAATAAAATTAGAATGAATAGCTAAAATATCAATTGTATTAAGCAATGAAACGTGGAATGAAAATATAATAAATCGAATAAAATAATCAAGATAAAAGATTGAAATGAACACAGTGTAAAAAGAAATAAAAAATGAAAATGAGAAAAAATCAAAAATGATTTCAAACCCAGTTACTTCACTTGCAGGCTATTGCTTTTTTCCTTTATTTGAAAGATTTCCACATTTTTTGTATTGAAATGGAAAAGTGGAAAGCCAAAACCTTTCTTTCATATAAATTATTAATATAGAAGTAGATAACAGATTTTTAACATTCAATATGAATATTACAATGATTAAATAATATAGTTCTGCTTCAATCATTGACTTTATTTTTTGTTATGTTAACTCTATGAAGGGCTTACGATGAAAATGTATTTATAGTTTTAAGAAGTAGTGAGATTATGATTAGGAGATTATGAGCGATTAAATACTATTTCAACCAATTGTAATGGTAATGAGGTAACGTTTTTAGAATATTTTTGCAATTATAACTAATTATAATCATTATTACACTAGACTACTTACCTTGAAGATAGAACACAAGTCCAAGTGACTACTTCATTAAAAAAAACAATTTTTCAACAATAAAACTAAAATGAACTTACCTAAATCAAGAACGCAGCCTTTTGATAATAAGGTAAAATGAGCCAACTTAAACGAAAATACAGTTTAACTGTACTATAATTAGAATTTCTATAGACGTGCACCAGGTCGAACTTCAATCATACACTTCTACGAATCAAATGTGATGTTTTTGAAACGCTTAATAGAGAATTGTTGAAGCGTCAATTCGGAATCTGCGCCGGTACGAGTCATGACTGGTAAAAAATCAACAAACTCTACCAATAAAAAGTTTACATGAAAAAAAGCATCTTTTATGTTGTATGGAGGCATTTTTTTGTACCTTGGGAGCTGTCTCCAAGTCTCCAGAAAACACTGCAGCCTCTTGGGCTTATTGCGTTTATTCTCCCATCTTCTTATGACACCCATTCCATCAGTCTCGTTCCCTGTACTAGTTTGTTTGATGTTCGTCATATTCTTCTGGACGTAATTTCGTATGTCCATATATTGCCCGCCTCATGTGATTCAGTGCCTCACATTCGCATAAGATGTATTATTATTATTATTATTATTATTATTATTTTTTTCACCGTAGTGTGTGCTGGTCAGGCCCTATTCCCCGAAGCCCCGATACATTCGGGAGGGCGCGCCAGCATTATTAACCAATGACCACTCCCCACACCGTGGGGTAAGTGATCATTGGGTCCGAGAATCATGTGCCCTGAGCAAACGCAGTGAGCCAAGAATGACAGCCTTCTGCATCTGTGCGGCTAAGATTTCTGCCTTGGTGCGGCAAGCCGGTAT
>WOGN01003875.1:0-14728 GCA_015342105.1 Leptinotarsa texana
GGTTTCAAACTTGAAGGTCGACTCTTTCAGTTGTATTGCCAATTGCATGTGCAGGAAATTTTCTGTGAACCTTCTTGCACTGACGCCTGTCGGATATAATCCAATGGCGTCTTAGTACTCTTCCCTGTTATTTTAACAAAGAATAATTTTAGAGTTGTGCCTTGACCCATATACCCACACGGGTCAGACTTGACGAAAATTAATGGAATAATATTATTATACATTTTTGCACGTCTGTTTCACAAGAGAGTATGTTTCACTACGCTGTATATTTCGTAAAAATACACTGAACTCGACAGACATACAACTCTGCGTTCAAAATATAAAAGACTAGCCACAGGCTACTTAGAAAAAATCTTCATTCATCGCTATTTTTTTAACAGGCGACAATTCATATGTAAAATGTAAATAACAGCCAAGTGTATTCAGAGGCGTTCATGGAGAATGAAAGGCAAACACTTATTATACTACTGCAATATCCTAGTGACTTTGATGAATGAGAATCTGAATTTCATACTAAATTTAACTGATGGGGATATACCGTCGAATCGCAATATTCAACGCGAATATTTACCCAAATGTGAATAAATATGAACCTTCGTGCTCAGGAAATCAAAATTTTGTTGAGTAGGCCATATATATTCAACTATAAACTTATTCGCACATCAATAGACTCGAAGGATTTAATTAGATGTTTTTTCAACTATTTCATACCTTCTGATCTACCGAAAAGGCTTTACTGATATACTACTAAGGTATTTATTAGATCGACTAGCAGGTCCAATTTGTAAATTATTTCATATTTGTTCTGGAATTATTGTTTCAGGTATTGAAGAGAACAAAAACGGGGCATTTTCCTTCGATTTTGTCACTAAATGCTGGTTATATCATACTTTTGATGCAATTTGAAAATATGATCCATCTTCAAAAGATTTTGACATGAAAGGTACAACATGAACAATTTTCTGACGGGTGATATTTTTTGCTGACTTCAAGTCAAGAACATTGAATTAACTGAAGGATGATTAGATATCTATAGTTTCTTCATGATATTAATCTCAAACACCTTTTCTAAATAACTACTAACAGTTTTTTACAACCTCACCTCAACCCAGAATCCCGTAACGTGAATGGATTTTGACCAAGGCATAGTATAGTTTTTTTTAATGTTCATAATCTAGTAACTTTTTTAGATATTTAAGTTTGTGAATCATTGTTCATCATCACGTCTGAATCATCATATCACGTATGTAATATAGGTGACCTTAGATGACAATCTAGATAAATCACAAAATTTCCAAATGTTTCCACAGGTTGAAGAAAGTAGTGCCTACTTTGAATATTGATCTCTACTTTTGAAAGGAAGGAATGTTTGATTCATTATATATGAAAGACATGTACTTAGTTCAATCTAGGTTCACAAAGAGAAGTTTGTAAGCCAGCCAGGTTTTTATCAATTCAAAGCCTCTTTCGGCTTATTTCTAGAGGGCATTCAAGTTCTCGTCCTGATACACAATAGACATGTTATCGGCAACTTGACATAGTTAAGTCTCACAACTTGATATCTATTTGATAAGTAGCTTTGAAAAGAATTGAGCAGGTTTTTTTCTCAGCCGCCAATATTTTCTAGAGACTATAAAAGTAGGCAATGACTCATTATGAATATATCTATACATTACAACGCAAATTTTGTCTGAAATGATTTTGTATATGTTAACCTCTTTTCAATAAATTTTTCACATAATTTAGTTGAGTATGTTATTGATAAGGTTAGCCTATAGTTACTGATTTTCGTTTTCATCCCATTTTCAATAAAGTGGTATAATGACAGAATTTTTCAGTATCGATAACCACAAACCTATTTCCATATAGAAATGTATCATAAACGAAGATTTTAGTGGTTCAACTCTATAAGGGCATATCAGATCCAATGTTTCTGATTGGATCCTAGCTTACTTATTCTTCAATTCATGAATGAAGCCTTCAGTTTCTTTCTCATTTGTTGAAATGAAAAATAATGAATTCATAATTGAGGAGCAATTGTGAAGATGTAGTTTAAGTCTAAAATAGTTTATGATAATATCCAACAAGTTACACGTTAATTCAATGGTATATATCAATGATTTTGGGTAGAAATATTCACTAAATTTTCCCGTAAAAGTTCCCGCATATTCCAACGAGTTTTCCATAAGATGGAATACAATAGACTGTTTGGAATGGGACATTTGCCATTGTTTATGGTTTCGCTACTTCTAGACTTTCGACAGCATCCAAAAGTCTAGTATCGTGTATCTCTGGTATATGTGGAGTAGGATGAGTAAGTGTAGACTTACTGCACTTAGGCTATTGTACATCCTCCGAAGGGTTTTTCTCCTAGATCATCGTTCATCCTGTCCTTTCCAGAAAAGTGAACACGTCACTAGGAGATATTTCCTTTTTATTAGCAGGTCTAGGTCGAGACTCGCCGAACACACAGTCTCTTTGGCAACCTTTAGGTTTCTCACGATTGCTTCCGCGAAAGTTTTGCCAGGTTGGTGCACAAGTGAGAAAGCTTTCCTGCAAGGCAGCCGATTCCGTGCCTTTATTCAAGGCGGAGCACTTGGCGTTTGCCGCAGGAAGTACCCTTGCTGTTGACGCCTCTTTCCAAGCGGCAGATTGGGGTGGACATTTCTGTTCATCCCCACTGCCTTAGATTGAAGTGAGCACTTTTGTCCATCCTCGGGATTGGTTTTTGTTTTTGTTGTTTCTGTTTTTGTGTTGTTTCATTCATGTCTGTTCCCACGAGTAGCAAAAGAAGAGTTGGTCACCTCTGGCAGAGCCCCGTATTAGGTAGGCTGATTACTATGAGGTTTCGCCTAGTTCCCCAAGAGGATCATTCGTGACCGCATTCGTTCATGACTGCGACCATTCAGCTGTCGGCACAATTCCTTACTGCTTAGCTTGGGTAGGTTGGTTCACGGTGGCTTCTTTGCAAAGGCTTTTGTGAAGTTTCAGTTCCCCTCACCCTACTTATTTCTGCCAGTGACCAGGTGTCTGGCAACCCCGTTCGTAAGGCCACATTGCCTTCCCGGATATGGCCCCCAGTTCCCTGGCCGTTCCCCTATCCGCCACCTGGGTAGTGTCATGTAATTTCAGATAGTTTCCTTTCATTCTATGGTCGTTGTTCTTGGAGGCGTGTTGTGAGACAATAAATTTTTCTGGACTCCGAAATTAGATATGTGGTATCGATTGGGACTGGCAAAATCCGTGTTGAAACGCATTTTTTATTTGGGAGGATAATTTGAGTGATGATGGAGATAGTGGTGAGGGTTGTGCATTCTCGCATGACTACTTAGTTGAATTTTCCGCAATTGTGGAATTTTCTAGTGGCATAAAGTGGCAGCTTATGTTCTTTTATTCTATTGTTCGTACTGCGTTTGGTAGTTCCGATATAAATGGGCTCATTCAGACTAATTCACTTTTTTTGTTGAAAATTATATATTATAAAAGTAAATCATCTCCCAATTATCCCAATTTTTCGGTTTATATGTCAATTAACAACTGAGCAAGAGCAATTGATAATGTGTGATGGCCGCGATACATCCTGACGTCACACCAGGCAAACGAGCTTCTAGCGGTGGCAGCCAGGCCTGTGGTTGGAGATTATGAATCGCTGCTATCGTCAATTCAATTTAATTATTTTTTTCAAAGTAATGTATATATCAATTCTGGGTAACTGGCATTTTTGAGAAAAAAGTTCTATAATAAATAAAGAGTACCTTGGGTACATAATTTCAGATTTTTCTCTATAACGTAAATAGATCTTCGCTCCATATTGCGTTTCGAATTTCAGTTTTCAACTAATATTCTAAACAAAGTAGAATCTGATTATGTATCAACAGAAGTCATTTCTGATGTACTCAAACTCTCACTGTCCTCGGAACTTAGTAGTAATTTTTTCCAATGCTTTCTGTATTTTTTATTTCTTCAGAACGATTTTTTTCGGTGGTTTATAATATTTACGGTCTGTTTAGCTTTTGATTTTCAAAAAACCTATTTATTAACTTGAACTCCAACATCAAAGGTATTTTCCTGCGATATCTTGGTTACAAGTATTCAACAAAATTTTGTTTTTTCTTTTTTTGAACAAACGTTGAAGATGTATGGGCCTTCGGTCTATCAACCTGGCAATCAAATATATGCGGAATTACGCCTGGTTTCAATATAATTTTTACCACTTTCATAGTTTTGATATACATGTAATTTTCTAACTTTGTTAAAAAAAATCAAAGTAGTGCTCAGAGTAAAGTATAATTTTTTATCAATTATTGTCATTTATACTTAAATTAAAATGACCTTCACAACAAAAATGCGTCCCTTGGCAGATCCAAAGTCGGCCCTCCGCATAGCGCGCTGCCATACCTAACTTTCCTAACAGTAAAATAAAAATTTTATTTGGTACAGTCAAAAAAAATTGTTAAATGAATCCATTGAGTCACAGGAACAGGAAATCCTGTGAATATCGCCGGGTGTCCTAGAGTCTGTCCTGTTTCACACCTCAGAGGTTGCCATGGCGAAAATTCACGAACTACGGTTTGAACTGCTTCAACAGCCGCCATACTCACCAGACCTAGCCCCAAGCTACTTCTTTTTGTTGCCTGATATGGAAATTGCGCTCGGAGGATAGAGATTTTTATCTAATTAAAAGGAGACTATGTTAAAAAACTGTAAAAATGTGTAGTATCTTTGTTATTTATCAGCTCGTATTGTTCTCACCTAGTGAATGCAGTTTTTGGATTATGCTTACCAGTTATTTGAGGTTTGTCATCATGTCGGAGAAATGAATTAACTAATTAACAAATGACTTCTGTTTGGTATGATGTGACTCAGGCCCGTAATGATCTTTCTTTCTCTCTGGTGAACCTACTTTCCACTGGAACACATTTCCTAAACAATATCTAGACACATTCTCCCATTCATCATTTTGTTTTTTCGGACGCCCATGGCCGTACGTGTCCGTGGGCAGATGACTTCCCTTTCGCGTTCATTTGCATCGCAAAACTCGTTCCTCCAACACCTACGTAGACACGTTTGTGAATGAAACATATCGATAGGCGTTGAAAGAACCTATTAGTCCATGCACGACCTACTGCTCTCTTCGGCGAATTTTTTTCGACGATCGAAAGTGAGTAGCGGTATTCTAATTGGTTCATCGACACTTTCGTTCATTTCTGCCGGGTCTGGATAACATGTAGTTTGGAAACCTATGATGGAATGGAATTCCCATAATAGAAATGGATTTTGAAAAGTCCTCAGAGGTTGACATTCATTTTTGAAACTTTATTTCAACATTTGCTTTAATCCCCTTTCATCATTCTATAATACAGTTCAACTCATTCAAGGATTGAATCTGATCAACTATAGAGAATTTTATCAATCGGAATGAGTTCCTGGTGGTTTTTTTTAACTCTGCCAAATAGGCATTTAAAAACTAAAGAAAACGAAACTAATTAATTTTTATTGAACTCCATAAATATAATTGAAAAAATGTAGCTGTCAATGGATAACTCTTGAATACTTTTACCATCAACGCTGGTGTTCCCAGGGATCCATATCGTCTCCAACCTTCTTTTTATTGTTTATCAACGACTTATTGGAAAAAACCAGAAACCAATATATTGCTTTGCTAACGACAGCACACTTGTCTCGTCATTCCATTTGGATTCCAGAACATTGGCTGCGGATGCACGTTTTCACCTGCAGCAGGAGGTTGCCTATCTTAATGAGGATCTAGAAGTGATATCGAATTCAGGTGAAACTAACCAGGTTCAATTCAATACCAAAATACCCTTGGACAGCAATATGTCATGGAACAATCTTGTCGCTGAAATAGCAAAGGTTTCTTGGAACACTTTTTCAAACTAGAAAACTGTACACACCTCAGCAACTTTTGATACTACATAAAGCTCAGATCAGACCTTTTTTGGAGTATTGTTCTCATGTATGGAGCTCCGCCCCTAACCATACCCCGCTGAATTGTGTTTTTTCTTTGAAAAATTTTAATAATTTTTGATAGACGCTATTCATCCCAAACTCATCATATACCCATCCAAATCCATCGAGAGAAAATAATGGGTTGTTATTAAAAAATGCTTTAGTTATTCCTTTGAACTTGTTTTGCTCAAATTTTCAATGTGGGCGGGAAGTTTATTAAAGATGCTCAAGTCGAGCGAATTTTTGGTCGAGGTAGTGAGTCTCTATCGTGGAATGTTCAACTGATTGTTTCTTGTATTGAAATCATGCGTATCGGAGTGAGGTTGGTGAATGGCGATGTTCTTGTGGATCTGCAACAGAAAATAAAAAATATACGCTGAATATAGTGACATAATTTTGAATTCAGTAAAGTAGTTTCTACAAAATTCCTTATATCCCACACAAGCTAATATCCTTATGGCCTTTTTCTGTATTCGGAGAACTTCAAGTGAGAGACTAGAGTTTCCCCATAGTATACCATGAGTAATGTGTGAATGGAATAGGGTAGTGCTTCGAAACTGGTTACTTTTTTCAGTTGTCTTAGGAGATACAGTTGATAAGAAAGTTTAGAGCACAGTTGGTCAACATGACTGTGCCATTTCAAAGAGTGATTCAAGATTATACCCAAAAGTTTAACTTTATCTGCTGAGTTATCACGACAGTTAGTTGAAATGGAAATCCTTTGGCATTCATTAGGGTTTTGTTTCAATTTTTTTATTAGAAACCATTCTTCTGCTCTATGCTCCGCCAATTCCATTGAATTTGACAATATTTGTACATGGTTATCATCTGCAAACAGCATGCATGATGACGGTGACAAGTTTTGCGGTAAATCATTAATATATAAAATGAATAAGAGAGGAACCAATACAGACCTTTGCGGTACCCCATGTTTGGTGACTCGGTACTCTGATTGAGAAATTATTGAAACCGTTTACCAAACTGAAAAACAGTTGACTAGTAGTGAAGCTATTGTGGAGTACAACACGCAATGCGCTTTTGTAATCTGTTTAGTAAAATATCACAATTAAGTGATATATTGCAAGTTATTGGACTACATCTCTACGAAATTGACCAGACACAAGAGTAACATGGAGTAACTGTCTGCAGGATTGAATTTTGTGAGAAAAAGGTCTGAAAAATAGACCGACAATAATTATTACCAACCCATGTAACTATTGTTTTCTAATGAACCAACTTTTTGAAATTATGAAGAATATATATCGCTTGTATTGCAAATTCTACTTAAAAAAATCGCAGAGAACAGCAGAAATGGGTATCTGGGCCGAGATTTTGAAGAATCTATTTCTATACTAACAATTACATTTCCTAATCCATTCCTCATTCTGCTTCAAAAATTAAATATAGAGTTTTTGTGAAAGAATATCCAAATACAATATTACCGAATAGACGGGTAGGTTGAAGAGATATATTGGAATGGCCGTCAAGATCGCTTGACCTCATCCCATTTGATTCTTTCATAGGGCTATTATGTCCTATGAATGACCTACTGAATGAAACGTGTAAACATATGACACTTAGGTACATAATAACGACAGAAATTCGATTCATCACTCCACAGATGATAGAAAATATCAGAAATGGATTTTATGTAGGTTGGTTTTTTGACATAAAGCGAACATCTCATTAATAAATGTTTCAAAATGATATTATTTCCATTAGTGTATTTTTAAGTAAACTCAAGCACAGCTTGAGACAAATCAAAAATGAACTAGTTGCATATAGTATTGAAAATGAAATTTATCAAATCGATTGTGGTGCTAAGCCCACTCAGGGAAATAATTATGAAAATTATGGCGATAAAACTAGCATAGAATGTTCTCAGCTGAAAATTAGGTATTTGAATCTAATAACAGTTGGAATGTATAGAAAAATGATAATGATCAACCTTTATGAGTACCGCCACCAAATGAACAGGAAGTTGAAGAAATCTCAATGAGGAAAACAGTAATTTGTCGAGTATATTATTAGCTATTACACCAACGTTGATTGAAGTGCGTTGTCTGAAGGAGAAATTTGATTGATCAGCAACGTTTTGATGGGGATCAGCGAGAGTTACACTAATGTAGTGTGAAAATTGCAAAAAGACAAAGTCATTCGCTTCACTTTTGCTATATTACGTTTGTTTCCTTGTAGCTTTCGTTTCTACGTACACTGATACTATTTTTTGCTAAGGAGTTCATTTTCGATAATGAGCGAGACTAATTCTCACTTACTAATTCTGATCGAAACCAACTCTTTTTTGTTTCTGTTTCATACCTATTTGGGGCTCTGCTGCAAATGTGGCCTTGAAAATTCAATGAATTTAATTGGGTTACGAAACAACAATTCTGACATATCACTATTTTTCTTAGACTGTTGTCATGAATAACACTAAAATCGTTCTGTGGATGAACACTCGATTGAATTCAGGTAGCTTTCGGTTTTTGCAATAATGTTTTCTGTGTGCAATCTTGCTCAAATCTCTATTGGATATGATACGCTGTCAGGAAAGAAGTTGTTTTTCGACATGCATTCAGTAAATTCGATTAAAAAATAGTCTTCAAAACGGACTGGAAATAATTTGACCTCTTCTCATGAAATTGTATATAGATTGGCGTGGAACTATATATCACCCAGTTGGTTGGTAGCAAGGGTGGTATATATTTCTAAAGTGAGTCGGAAAGACCCACATCCTAAATTGGTACCACCAATCAGCCTTACATACTTCCTCTTGAAAGGACTTGAGAGGATACTGGACGGATACATTAGGAGGGTGGCATTATAATAACCACCTGAATAACCTCCAGTATGATAATCGAACCGGAAATCAATAGATTCAGCATTGAACAACCTCATAGGGAAAATATTCCAATCCATTGACAACAAGGAGATTGGGGTAGCTGTATTTATTGATATCGAAGGAGCATTTGATAATGCACTACCTAAATCTATTGGATATTATATGGCTAGGAAAGGTATAGAATCGACCTTAGCTGGCTGAATCTATGCCATGCTGGTGAACAGAACTGCAAATAAGACTCTTCTAGGCGAGGTCATGAGATTCAGGGACACTAGAGGATGCTCTCAAGGTGGGATACTACCTTTCCTTCTGTGGTCGCTCCTGATGGATAGTCTACTTGATGACCTCGACAGAAGAAAAGTAGTTCTGCAAGCTTTTGCAGATGACCTTATCATCTTGGCAAGGTAGGGTAGTAATATGGCTTGTAATATCCTCCAAAGCACGATGGATGTTGTCCACAGTTGGTGTCAGAGGGAGCAGATGTCTGTCAACCCCAGTAAAACTGTGATAAACCCCTTCACCATGAGGAGACTATTGGACGATCTAACACCACTTTCCCTCAATGGTGGGGTCATTCCATTTGGAATGGAGGTGAAATATCTTGACAATGTCCTTGATGAAAAACTTATTTGGAACGCACACTTGGATTGATTTTACACAAAGCCAGACTGTATCAGTCGAAGCTCTGGCTTACACAGACAGGCTTGTCTGGCCATCAGTTGTGCCATCAGTACCACACAGTCAGCGACCATGGGGATTCTTCTAGATCTGCCTTCTCTCCATATTTTCTGGAGACAGGAGGGGCTAAATGGACTACATATATAGAATTGTGCACATTGCCAATTGCACAAATCAATTTAATGCAGATTTCAACAGACTCTCGGTTGACACTGGAAGTCATAGTATTGGTATTGACTTCTGACTTTATGCCTCCAAATTGTGTTCAGCGACGAGGATCATTTCTGGTTAACTGGATACGTTAACAAGTACAATTGCCGCATCTGGAGTGAAGACCAGCCCCAAGCATTGCAAGGGCTACCGATGCAAACAAAAGTCACTGTTTGGTATGGATTATGGGTCGGTGGCATCATCGGGCCGTACTTCTTCAAAGACGACAATGGCCGGAACGTTACTGTGAATGATGAGCGCTACCGTGTGATGATTGATGACTTTTTTGGCTAAAATGGAAGAATTGGACATGCCTGACATGTGGTTTCAATAAGACGGTGCCACATGCCACATGGCACACGAAACAATGGCTCAATTAAGAGCCGCATTCGTTGAACAGTTTATCTCACATTGGGGCCTATCAATTGGCCGCTTATATCGTGTGATTTAACGCTTTTGGATTATTTCGTGTGAGTTCATGTTAAGGCTCATGTATGCAGGAATAAACCAGCAACGACTGATGCTCTGGAAGACTATATTGAAGCATTTATACATGAAATACCGGTCGATATGTTAGAGAGAGTGTGCCAAAATTGGATCTTGCGCATGGGCCATCTAAAGTGGTGCCGCAGACAACATTCGCGTGAAATCATCTTTAAACGATTCCAATAAAGATTTCATCAATTTTTTTTTAAAAATGTGTGTTGTTCTGAAAATCAAATCCTATATCTTTCAAAAATCACCCGTATAAGATTGATTATACCGCCCTCTCATGCAGATTCTCAGCACTGCAGTAAATTCCAAACTGCTTTTTAGCAACCACATGAAACCATATCTATATATGAGTTCTGGTATGTCACGTCATCCAAATGTTTCATAACGAAAGTAGTGTCAATGTTCCTTGGAACAGGACCGAAATAGTTATAAAGTAACGTGAAAAATTTTATTGAAGCCATACAAAAATTAAGTAAACGCTGCGCTTTCGAACTGGTGATGCACTCCCACTTCAATGCCAACTGTTACCAACTAAATAAAACACAATATTTATGGAAACGCAGAGGTAGATTATACAAGAGCACGTATGTTGGTAGGAATTTTAATTCACTTTCGAAAGTGAACAACATCAGCAGAATTAGTTCACTGGGAAATAACCGTCAGTAAATTGTGGAAACGACCGAAAATCACGAAATGTTCTAGTAGTTGAAAGTGATTACTTCATGACATCGAGTCGAATGTTTTTTATATACCCATACAAGAATGAATGAACAGAATTGGAATTTCAAATCACTTGTTGATTGGAAGATATTGTCAGTTGTGGTTATTCCATTCCTAATAGGCAGTACATTTTTTATAATTCAATTACTAGCAACATAGTCAACAGGTAACTATCAAAATGATCATGCGGAGATCTGGATTACTAGTGATGGTTACACACAGAAAGATGTTAATAATAATAATAAGAATAAAAATTCTTAGGAAACATATATTACAATGGAGATGTCCCTGTTTTGATACCGAAAAAATATCGATTGAGACAAATGATCGCATGTCTGCTTTCGCCATAGTTGAAAACGATTACACGAAAAATAAAGTGAAGCTGTCAATAGCAGTTAATTGAATGTGCATAGGAGGAACGTCACAGCGAGGAAAAAATTAGGTAGAATGTCCCATGAATATTGAAGCTCAAAATATCAACTAACTTGAGAATCTTTGTAATTTGAATTCATCCTTCGACAATAAGAAAATGTTTATACGTTTTAATTCATCCAGAATTATGAAAAAATGGTTGGAAATCCACTCCAAATGAGTTCTCATTCAAAATGGAGACGTAGAATAGACTAGCTTTTTATTATAGGGTCTTTCAGTTACCGGTTCCTACCTTCAAATTGCGCCAGACTTTTATTCTTGGCAACTCAGCATGTTTTCTGACAGATTCAGTTCTCTAATAAGATCGTTAAAGTCATCTCTTGTGAACAGTTTTCAAATTCGACAATTTTTTCCGAAATATTCATCACCACTTCTGTACACAGCCTGATCTCTCCATCAATATGTTTTTACACTTTAGTATTAGGAATGTGTAAAACAAACCAAAATCACTTGAGAAAACCATCAAAAATCAAATAATTCAAGAAGATTAACCCCTGTTTTGAATTTACTCGATTCTTGAAATCCGATTTTTGATATTTTACACCAATTATTTATTTTTTCAAGCCAGTGATTGGCCTTTTTCAATTGAATATTTTTTTTCCAATTTTCTGTTTTCTATTACACCTACTTATACCTTGGTCAAATATTTGGGAAGCGCGCCTATAAGGAAATGTTTTAATCAATATTTCGCCAATGACAAGATCTTCTTGGCTATACACATGTACTCGTGTAATAATATTTCATGAAGAATTTGCAACTCGTATTTTGAATATATTTGCATATCACTGAATGGCCGTGACAAATGATGATTTCACGGAATGATCAATCCTCACTTCTACCAACATCTCGATTCGACTCCTTCCTGCTGTGCATTTGCTTTCTGTAACGTGAGCAATAATTTCTCTCGGAACCACAATCTTGACCTTTAATTGTTTCTATTTTTCCACATGAGTCAACCGATGCAGAAAAATTTACATAAAACGCTCTGACTAATATATATTTGTTGACCCCTTTAACTCCATCTTGAGCCGTCCGTCTAGACCATAAAAAATTCCCGGCATCTTGCAATTACATAAGAAGTGTTAGTCACAAACCGAGATTGCGTGCTATTGAATCTTATGGGTTACCTGGTCGGTATTCTGTTTGAATCCCACCCACTTTATTATATACCTGTGTCGTCCCCGGGTGTAAAAGTCTTCCGACAGAAACCACTAAGTGGATTTTTGTTAGTGGCGTTATCGATCTGACAGCTTTTATCAGTCCATTGTGGAATGGTTTTCGGGGTGCATTCATACGAATAATTTGTCATGTGTTAATGATTTTTGGGTAGAATACAGGGGGTTGAATTAAGTATAATAGAACAGCGACTGTTTTGTTTTGTTACATATTTTTTCAACTACTTCGGTTGTGTCGATGATCAATTGAAACATAAAGCCTGTTAACTCTGTAGACTTATAATACTCTGAAGTATTTTTAAGGTTGATTAGTGAGCTTTCATAAGTACTTTGTCAATATGATCGTCAAGAAACAAGTTATTCAAAAATCTGTTGAAAAATTGAAAGAAGGATTAATGAAGCTACTGCAAAAATTATAACTGTAATGAGAAAAAATATTTGATCTGATTATTTCCTTCAAACCTATAAAATGAAGAAAAAATTAAAAACTGGACCACCGAAAAAGATATTCACAGTGAAAAAATGCTTCTACTAAACAGCCATTCAATTACTATACAGTGTCATCCCCAAAGTATGCACCATATGGGAAACTTATTTATTAAGGGTTATTATTATTATTAAGTTTGTGCATGCCCTAAAACTAACAAAATACAGTAAAACACACGTAATATATGAGAAGCCTTCAAATATTTCATTTTGACACAGGAGTAAACTACTCTCTGTTTGAAAAATCTCGAGAAATGTTATTAAAAAAAAGTTTTTCAGCATTGAAAAATACATCTAGATTTGAAGTCTTGACCATCTGAATGAAGTTTTATTTTTCAACCAATTTTTTTAAATGTAGACTACGAAAAATGATAAATGATAAATAGACACCATCCTGTATACGACGATTTATTTAAAGAGTCTGTAGTATCACGAATTACATTATTCTGTTAACGAGGGTCAATTTTTTTTCTAAGTGAAATGATTTTCAACGTTTTTGGCGCAAAATTATTCATTTTTATTTTTTGTTAACACCAATATTTTTCAAAACTATACAGTATTGTAACACGAAATTAATATTCAATAATATCAAATCACAAAACATCAAAATAAAATAGGTATTTTGGAACAAACTCATTGATTTTCTGGAGATTATTATGGAGAATTATTTTGGACATGAAAATCACAGAAAATCAATGAGTTTGTTCCGAAATACCCATTTCATTTTGATGTTCTGTGATTTGATAATATTGAATATTAAGTTCTCGTTACAATACTGTATGATTTTGAGTACTTTTCGTTGTTGATAAAAAATAAAAATAACTTTGCACCAAAAACTTTGAAAATTATTTTACTCTTCAAAAAAATTTACCATGGTTAAAATCATAGTTAAGTGTTTCGTAATAATACAGGCTTGTGAAATGAACCGTCGTATACAGGATGCTGTCTATTTATCGTTTAAGAAAATATTTTTCGTGGTCCCCTTTAACAAAAATGAATAAAAAAATAAAACTTCTCTTAAATGGCTATGACTTCAAATCTAGATATATTTTTTAATGGTAAACAACTTTTCTAAATCTCTGTTGTAGCATTAGTCTTATCATTAGAATGAAGAAGTTTTGTTTTATTATAAAAATATTATTTATCAAAAATTACAATATTAAATACATAAGTTTATATCAGTAGTGCTTGGGAGATGCATCACTGAAGAAACACTCGCAAGATTGCATATAGGACAAACAATTTATTAAAACTAATAAATTATAACAGGTATGAATTTTTGCAGTTTTTACAGTAAAATAATTTTTTGGAATATATCTCTGTCATGACTATTTAGCCAATTTTTTACTCGTTTCTCAAACTTATATTATATTATAACTTATATTATTTGGCAACATTGCTTCTCAGAAGTTTTTAATTGCGAGAGGCTAGAGAGAGTAGCAAGGAAAAATTGTCGGAAGTCGGTCGGTCCGATTCATATTGTTTAAACAATTTATCTAGAATCGGTATAGTTTTACGGTGAAAGTTGAAAGTCAGTAAAGCGTGCTTTGATCCGTTATTCATTGGGTTGAGGGTGGTGTTTTTCCTAATTTCTCCTTTCCTTCCTAAAGCCATTTCCAGCACCATCAGAAATCGAGAAGACACATTACGGACCAGTGAAGGTAAGAACTTTCTTTATATTTCTTACAGAACATTATCGGGATGTTCTAGAAAATAA
>WOGN01003876.1:0-14728 GCA_015342105.1 Leptinotarsa texana
AGTTTGTGTCTGAAAGTTACTTCTTTGTATGATCTACACATCCATATATAGATTTACTTCCTTTCTTTCTTTGGAA
The DNA here is from genome assembly GCA_015342105.1 of Leptinotarsa texana. Taxonomy (NCBI): domain Eukaryota; kingdom Metazoa; phylum Arthropoda; class Insecta; order Coleoptera; family Chrysomelidae; genus Leptinotarsa; species Leptinotarsa texana. Next base: position 77 of record WOGN01003876.1, read on the forward strand.
GATTCCCTCATCTTTCCTTTTTGTATCAAGATGGAGTAGTAGAAAGCCAAAAAACTTTCTTTCCCAAAAATTAATCACTCCTAAAAAATATAACCCCTTCAATTCAAACGCAGACTTATTCCAGAGTAGTGAGTCCAATAGTGATGGTGAACAATGCGAAAAAGAGATACCAATAAATGAGATTCGGATGCATTTGAATATTGAAACACATAGAGTATGTTTCAGTGTCTATAAGAATCTACATTTCGTGTTTGGTTTCGAGGGGAAAAAACTTTTGCAAGCAACATCCGATTTGACCCAAATTATTTTCTCAACTGTACGTAAACTAGTCCAAAACAAACTTTATGAGCACAAGATGCATTGTGGTACAAGATTACCAAAACCTTTAGATGTAATAGAGTAATTGAAAAAAACAATATACGACTGTTACAAAAGCAATGAGATCCCTACAATTGAAATCATTAGGAAAACATTTTATATTTCCGGCAATAATGTGAGCTGCTGTGAAAAAACTCTTCCGAATTGGATAAAGAAACTAGGATTTAGATTTGGAATAATAAACAAACGTCAAGTAGTTATGGAAAGCAGAAAAATAGTGGAATTGCGTAACAAATGCTTAGTAGAAATAATTAAATATAGACAAGAACAACGGCAAATTTTCTATTTGAACGAAAATTGGTAAGACACTCGCAACACAGTTACGAAAGGGTGGACTGATGATTTGATAATGTGTGCGCATAACATGCCTGTAAACAAAAGATCGTGACTAATCATTGTGCATTGCGGAGGAAGTATAAGATGGGTTCCGAATTCTTTGAAATTATGTGAAAAAAACTTGACAACTGCAATGTTGACTATCATAGGAACATGGAAGATAATATTTTCGAGAAATGGTTTGAAAACAAATTGATCCCAAATTTGGATGCGAATATTGTAATAGTTCTTGACGACGCTTCCTATCATTCGCAACAGCTCATCAAAGTACCGAAAATTCGAGGAAAGATGAAATACAATGTTTTTCAAAGGATAACAATTTGTATTCTGAAGATTACTGTACACAAAACCAACTACTTGTAGTTTAACACACAAAAACATTTGAAAAAGTGTTATGCCCTTGAGAGTATCGCTGAAAAGTATGGACACACCATACAGAGACTTCCACCCTATTTTTGTGTTTTCAATCTCATCTAGTTGATTTGGGTGAAATTGAAACAAAGCATCAGGCCTAAAAATAATTTTCAAGAATTTGATAGAAAGTCAACAGAGCTAATTAAAGATGAATTATCTAATATTACCGAAGAAGACTGACAGAAAAGTTTCAGTTGAAAATGTCTTTATGGAGATTGAACACGTTTATAGTAATGGTGAAGTAACGTTGTCTCTCAGTCAAAAACTCAAAAATCACAACTCATCTATACTTTGCCAAGCTTTCGCTTCTAGTGAGAATATTCTTTAGGGTCTATAATTTATTGAGTTGTGGTTTTTTTGCCAATGAATAACATTACAAATCATACTTACAGTAAAAATCATCATATTCATCATACTCATTGAAAAATTACATTTTTGAGAAGGTATGACATTTGTCAAACAAAAATAACCTATAATTGTTTAACTTTCTTTGGTCGATTCATATGTTCAATTCATTGTTTTTTACTCATTTCAACTGTAAGTATGATTTGTAATGTTATTCATTGGCAAAAAAAACACAAGTCAATAAATTATAGGCCCTAAAGAAGCTTCCCTCTAGAAGGGAAAGCATGGCAAAGTAGAGCAGAGTTTTCAGAATCCTGTATAGAATCACGCCTTTGAATATATACATAACATTACAGGTCTGTTAAATCATTAGTTTGGGATTGATATCAAACTGGATGATCCAAAATTTAAATTAGTTTGACGGAAATTCACTACATAGTATAATCAAAGTCGCTTTTCGCTCTGTCACTATGTATGCTTAGATTGCTTAGATTGTCAAAACTACACAACTGATTTTGATGTGGATTTTTTCAATAGATAAATTGATTCAAGTGAAAAGGAAATAATTTGCCTAATATTTGAAGTTCATTGAAAATGTTTCATTAGTTTGGACTTTCATTGTCATCACCTGAAGACGAATTTGGATATCGACAATCGAAATGTCGTCAAGTAACTTGATTTGGAATCTCCTAATTCAATTGTTTTTTATTTTTTGTTTGAATGTTCCATTTTCTACTTGTATTTCAGTTCACTTCAATTACATTTGAGGGTTTTTTTGCTTGATAAAATTGTTATTTTCATCTATTTTTTACAATTTTCAATTTGTATCGATTCCTTCAGGAATTTCATAACATTTTATTATATATTACGGAAGTCCGAACTAATGAAATGAATTATGGATAATATTGAATAAAAAATTGATATTTTCAGAGAAAATTTTTATTTTTAGTTTTTGAATGAAATGATTAATTGCCTGAATTATTCAAAGTTACTGATAAAACAAAATACTTTCAGTTATCTAGTAAATTATATTTCAAATTTTCGAGCATCAACAACAAATGAGTATGATGAAATAGAAAATGGGGTAATTGAAAAAGACCACAATTTCAAAGTTGATATTTAGTCCATCTGGGTGTAATTTATTTCATCAATATTAGGAATCGCCAAATATTTCTTCAGATCATCGATAAAATTCATGACGGATATACAAATTTTTCATGAAATTTCTACAATTGGAGGATGATGATGCAAATACGGCATAGATAATCTTTGGTCATTTTATCTGGGTGAAGTAATTTCGATGTATTCATTACTATAATTATTCCCTCGTATAATCAAATCCCATTGGAGAGTCTGATGAATGCATTGTAGCCCTAGCTGAGTGTTCATATTCCTAAGGGAATAAAACGTGCTCTCTGAGAACGAACTTCAGATACTCTCTCATTAATAAGATACGTTGGACCGTCTTCGAACAAGTTGCTGATTAATCTATTGTGGTTTGGCTGAAGTTCGATGTTCTCTCAAAATCTCGATCCTTGGAATTGTCTGTGGTTAGTAAGTGTCATGTTGAACTTTTCAGACTCTCTTAGGTCTTTTGAACAAATTCATATCTACCCTGCTAAATATTTATATTGAAAAAGTATGACATTTTCTGTATCAAAATTCAATTTTGAGATTTCGAAATAAGTATCAAAGGAAAGAATTTTCAGGGAAGAAAATCAAGATGAGAATTCCAATAGAGAAAAAGAGATATCAATAGAAATTCCTCAAGAGAAATACGGGTGTCTTTAAGTTTCGATAGTTCACATGAAATTTAACTAATCTTCATAGGATTCATCAAGACTCAGTTTTGAATTCTTATTTGATTTCTGTTGTTCGTCTTACCTCACCACTATACAAGGTGAATTGATGGATGTAGCCATTACTACGTGAACCATCAAGCATCGCAGAATTTATGGTTCAAGTTTACCTAAGAAAAAAAATTACACCGAAACACATTATTATCAGAACTAGGACAAAAACACCAGCAGCGGAGAAGGCGATAATGAAGGCACGAGTGATCCGACAGATTTGACACTTTTTATGACCAATTTAGGTCTACAATTAGTGATCTACCGGAAGTACCAAACCCAGCTCAAGAAACTTAGGGTACTAATACACAAACAATAACATATCATACCCAGCGAATCAGTCGAACCAGATATCCAATTCAGCTAAAGAATCATTAACTTGACCAAAGTATAGTTTAACAAAGAATAAATTTGAACAATTTCCAAAGGGCCGAAATATACACCAACAATAATTAATAAAAACAGTTTGGATACGTTGATAACAGATACAGCTATTGCATTGAAGCATACAAATAATAGAGATATAGGGGCATACAAGATCAATGAAGTAATTCAGAACCATCCATTCCCTTTATCAAACACTACTAACAGTAGAGAAACAGGTTCCAACCAACATGAACCCCTCTTGCTCTAAACTATATGGCCTGATGAAAACACATAAAGAGGATAACCATATCAGACCGGTAGTTTCGTATATAAATAGTCCCTTAAGAGAACTAGGAATACGTCTTAACGAGTTGTTCAAAAACATTACCAATTTCGTCCCATCTCACAGCATTAAAAATTCACTGACTTTAGTAGAAAACATAAGGAACCTAACCACGCCACATATTTCAATTTTATTTTCATTCGATGTAAAGTGTTTGTTCTCCAACATACCGTACAACGAGTGTAAGCCCCTCATTTCAAACATATTAGATCAATCCAAAGTAGACCATATCACTTTCTTTGAACTTTCAACAGCTTCCGATGCGTCCCTAAATCAGAGCTATCTACAGTTCAATAACAAATTTTATAAACAGGATTCAGCATTACCCTCAGTTCACTTTTAGCAGACATATTTATGAACAGCTTGGAGAGCACTATAGTAATTTTCGACCTGGGTAAAGAACATATTCATTTTTGTTACGATATTCTCGTTTTCTTCAGAAGTACTTCACGACATTCATGAAGAATCTCAATAGCAACATTCAGTTCACACTCGAAACAGATAGAGAGAAACAGATAAATGTCTTAAATCAGAATAAATTTGAGTTCAATGTTTTCAGAAAACCTAGCTATACATCGAACCTAGCCCAAGCGATTCTTTCCATCCAGACAGTCATAAATTAGAAGCCTATAATTCAATGTTGCACAGAGCATTCTCACTTCCTTTGTCTGCTAACAACCTAGCTAGGGAAATTGATGTAATTAAACAGATAGGTCATAATATAGGTTTCAACGCAGATACTATCCAGAAGTTAGTCAGAAAAAAAAGCCGCAAATTCACTTACAAATTAATATACCCCCAGGTCACACACCCAGAAATCAAGAAATGGGTAACTCTATATATTATTTTTGAAAAAGAACAGAGATAATTGCGGGTTTCTTCAGAAAAAACAATGTGGAAGTGGCATTCAGACTAAATGCCAGGTTATCTGATATTCTTCTCAAGTATCTCTCAAGTATCCGGAGTGTAATGGTTTTTATGTAGGACAATGTGGTCGAAATTTCAAAAAACGGTATACTAAACATGAAAGGTCCTTTAGGCTAGGAAAAAAAGAATAGCTTCCAAACCATTCCTTGGCATGTAACCACAAGTTCCCGAATCTAAATGATACGGAAAGTTTGCACTATGTAAGGAACAGTTACAAACTCAATTATTTAGAATTCTTGAAAATTCACAAGCATAAACATTGCGGGTGCTTCCTGTTGAATGATTAAATCAATTTAGTATTCTTATCGGTTTTCGAATCGACACATTCGCATTGAAAATTGTAAATTCTGGTAGTCAATTAAGCCAAGTACCTCTATTATTACCTACAGGGGTGATATATAAGGGCTAATGAAATGAACCATGGTTAGTTTAATATTTAAGTTTGAAAATGATCTTAAAGGACAAAACTGCAGTAACGTTAGTTACAAATAAAAGTGGTAAAAAAAACATAGAAAGTTTCAATTCTCTTTTCTTCACTATTAAAGGTGTAACCTGAGTACGTTGAAATATTCAAGTGACATATTCGTGAGTTAGTTTTGAGAAAAAAAATCTTGGGACCGGAAAAGCTTCATTTCTGAGAAACAGGGTTTTGAAATACATTTTTTGATCGTTTTTCAAAAATAACTTTTGAAAAAAATGAGTTATTCACACGAAATTTGGTAACCGAGATTATTTTGAGGGGAAAAATCATAATTTCGTATTTACTTTTATGCAACATTCAGAGGGCGCTGCATACGCTGTCATTATTTATTTCAAATCGTCCTAACTTTTTTGACATCAATCTCAACAACGCTGGAGATGATCGTTTTCAAAACATTTACAATTTTCTATATCGATCCATTTTACTTAGTTTTTGCCGCTCTTAGTGAATTTACTGAGAACATTACAAAAACTAAGTCAAAATAAACAATAAACAGCCTTTCCCTATAAAATGTTTCTAGAAAATTCATTCGTTTTCGAGACATAAATTGTTGAAATTTTGCAAAACATGGTTGATTTTTGACATAAGTTGTTTGCAATTTTACTTATTTGTATCTCAAAAAAGATTGATTTTTCGATAAAAATTTCAATGGAAAAAGTTGTTTATTTTGACAAGATCCACCATATACACACTTTTTATAATGTTCTCAGCAACTTCACTTAGCGCTCTAGGAGTGGAGTGATATGCATCGATATGGAAATTTGTAAATATCTCGAAAGTAATCACCTCCAGCGTTGCTGAAGAAGTGTACCTTTTTTATTTTGAACAGATATAGAAATTAGGTTTTTTCATGAAAAGTACCGAAAGTTCACTTTCAAAGAAATTAGGGCAATTTGAAATAAATAATGATAGTCTCAGTAACGTTGTTACATGAAAATTAATAACGAAATTATGATTTACTACGTCAAAAATACCGTGTACCAAATAACGTGCAAAATTTTTTTCAAAAGTAATTTTCAAAAAACGAACAAAAAAATTCAATTTCAATACCCTGTGTTTTCGAAACAAATCATTTCTGGACACAAAATTATATAAACTTTTTTCTTAAAATTGTCTTATAATCCAGTAACTTTGTCGCCCGAAAGTATGGGGTAGTACGTAATCCAAGTTTGTGACCTCGGGTGTCGAATGTTGACCTAATGAATAATCTAATTTTTTTCTGCTTCAGTTGTTGACTGGCCGGCTGCCCATTACGTGAGTGCCCTTTGAACTGAAAGGAGACATGTAAGGAGACTTTAAGTGGAGGTTAAGTGTGCCTTGTGAAGGGAAGTGGTGTAAAAACCCTTCCTGCGTCGATTATTTCCCTTAAGAACAAAGAAAATCAGCGGTTATTGAAGGGCGTAAATAAGATGTATGTGCATACTGCTTGTCAGATGAAATGCAACAATCCGAAGTTGATCAAAGCAGCTGTGAAAAAGTAGCAGTGGAAAATCAAATATTACGCCATCAAGGGCCACGAGATCAGTCTCTGAGCAGTTCAATTTTAGAGAACACTGTTGTCTATGCGGAGACAAAATAACTGAAGAGTTTCCTGTGGCAGAAAGGAAGAAGTCAGAAAAACGGAACAATGTCATTACTGCGGAAAAGTTGTCTCTCAGTGCAACAACCTTGGAAGCAGCTGAGAAACGTGGTGATGAATGGGCTCCGAGAACACAGATTTGGTAACCCTTGCTGTCAGATATCATCGGTTTTGCCAAACAGGCACCATCAACTGCAATGTCCAGGGGAAAAATCGTCAGCATCCCATAGTTGACAAGGTCATGGAAAAATGTATTCATTTCTAAAAGGGAACGCTGAGCAGTGAAGACATTTTGATTATTGAGAGACCCTTCAAACACAAGACTGCTTGTTTTGAAAACACAGGTCACAAAATTCTCAGCAGTACATGGTATGACAGTAGAAGCTCAGATCCTCAAGCAAAAAGACTATTCGTGGTGAAAGCAGCTGCTGAATTTATACGAGAGGTTATACGGTCCCAAGGGATTTATTTTCAATATTACACAATTTCCAATGAATAAAGTTGTTAACTTTTGCTGCACTTACCTTTCTTATTTGATTTTTTGTAGCTTAATGAATAATAGACTAAATAAAAGATAAAATTGTTTTATTTCAAAACTGACTTTTATTTTTGAAACATGTGTTTCATTATATGAATAAGAATTATCAATTCTTCTACATTTCTCTCCTTCCTCTTTGAGTTGTTTATTTCAATGTCTTCCTAGTTCACTCTTTACTTTTGAACATCTTTCACACTTTCTCATTTTCTTTTTTAACATCCCATCATAAAAAGCTTCGATGATATAATCAGAGATAAAAATAAATTAATCAGAACGACAGAATTGCAAAAAATTGCGAAGTTCGAAAAAAATGATAAATTGTGAAAGGAAACTATTGGGTCTACACAAACAGTTCTACTCGTAGTATCATATTATAGCAAATTTAATCTACTTTAAAAACTTACACAGCAGGGTTTTTCAAAAACTAGTCCTTCAGGATTTTAATCTCCGAAATATGAAAAACTCGATTTTGTGCAGATTTTTCGATTTTCGAGTTTCGTTCAGCGTTCGAGGTCACAAACTTGGATAATTTATTGGGCCAACATCATGAACAAGTCTGCAAAAAATCAGAACTACCGGATTTGACCCATGCTGTGATGGATGAAGTTACTGGACTATTAGGTATACGTCAGTTGAATATTTCAACGTACTCATGTTACACTCTGTATAGTTATCTGTGTGTCGATTTTTTTGAATTCTGACTGAGACTGTCACAACACCCTTTTTGTGGTTATCAGTGCTTCTGTATGAAGTTCTTTGTTTTTTTCTGAGAAATTCAAGAAAAGATACATGCTATTGTGTCAGATTGCCGGCTTGCCTATACAAATCATCATTCTTTCAGTAGCATGCAATGGAAGACTGCAATAGGATAAGATACACTGCCACAAGTTCTCACTAAATAATTTCGTTTCACGCACTAGACTAATGAATCCGTATTACCCTTTCAAAATTGCGCAATTGGCAATTGTTTGAACCAGCCCTAATTATATCAAGCAAGTCTTGTTATAGCGGAAATTCCGATTTGCAGGATTTGTCCGACTAGCATATATGCAGTTCATATAATTTCCGTAACGAAGGTAATTTGCTTGATTGCAGGGCTTGACCAATTAGGATTACCTTCTCCGGGGAACCAAGATAGATAGACAGATGTACGTTCCAGCTAATAGTTATTGCTTATCGTTTGGAATAATCTATTAGTATAATGAGGAAACTATGATAATGTCAAGGTAATGGCTGGGTTTAGAGAATCAAATGTTGATGATAGCATCGGTTGCGTTAGTTGATTGATTGCTACTGATACTGTCGCGTTGATTAATCACTACACTATCAGGACATTCTGACGTATTCGAATTCGAAGATCAGATTAGCAATGCTATCTCTACCACAGGGCATGGTAATAAATTTCCAACTTTTATGTCCCTATTTCTCTCATCGGACAACATGACTCCAAAATTATTAAACGACATAAACTGAATTTTGTGCAAGTGGCCTTCATGGAATGCGAAAATTGAATTGCCACTACTCACCGCGAACTGTTAGATAAAAGATTTGAACCGCTACATTTGCGATCTGATCTAATACCATTGATATGATATATTATCTTATTACCGGCTTGCTGTGGAAGCTACAGAAAAGGGCAGAAGGCGATTTCTGATTCAATGGTCGATGCTTAAGCTTGTCAATAACGTAGTTGAGATATTTTTAGTTCAGTATCACAGACATCACTTGAGAAAGCTTCAAGAATATGACAATGGAAAATGTTGAGCCATATTTTTGAAAAATCAAAAAAAAAATCATTACAAATGCTATTCGTAAGTGATATGTAGTTTCAAGGATAGAATATATTGCCCACGATATTGAAATCTCTTTTTCAGTCGAACTATGAATTTTCATGGTTTGACTGAATGAACCTCAATTTATGTTTGAAATGGGACTCATTTTTTCTTTGGACTCTGTCAGCATCAGGGTTCACAATGAATGTGTCTTCGATCAGCAACTGTGATATCATAAACTCAGATTTTCTTAATGGTCTACTTCCATGAAAAACATACATTGTTTCAGTAAAAATGAGTCACAGTGAATAATAAGTCATGTTCTCTTGAAGCCGTGAAATCATTTTGAAATATGTCAACTTTTGTTGGCACACTTCCACGTACAAATTATTCGCCTTTCACTCCATTCCCATAATAACCCACATGTTGGAAAGTTTTGAATGGAAATAATTTGAGTTTTGATTAATATGTTACGTTTTTCCCCGTGGGTTTACCAATAATAGACTACACTGAACAACAACCAAATTCAACCTTATTTCACTTCACTATTATTCGAATGTCTATCGCTTTATTAGATCGCTTCGCGTATCGCACTGTAACTTCCACCTGACTGTGTAAGCATACTCGTGGCTAGCGTTTATATATTGTAATCGAATGCGGTAGAATATTTTTCGAAATTTCATCGAATTTCATCGAAATCGGTGGCATTATTCTCGCTACATCTAGATCAAACATCGTACATTCGCGCAATCTTAGCTTAGCAATTTGTGAACTAGAGTAAATATTTCATTTATCATCTTTTGCTTAATAAAAAATGATTTATATACTTCAGGAGCGGATTGAAATAAAAACATGGAATATCTATCAAGACCATTGATCGCGTTTTCAACGAGAACCATTCCAGCAGAATATTCGATCTTGCATTGTTTGCAAAATCAAATTATTTAATAAAATAAATTGGAAAGTTCTCATTTTTGACATGTGAGTTGTTTTGGGACGGTGTGGCTGACAAGGCATTGACTAGACAATAAAAAGTATTTCTTTCAAAGAAAGTTGAAATTTTTACCTCGAATGGAGAAAGTATTACTAAATGTCAAAAGCGCCATATTCCACAAGAGAATCACACTTTTTTTAACGAAGAAATCAAATTTCTTGGACTTTCAATGACATCATTCGTTTGATTATATTATTGCGAAGATGACCTATTTTGTATCAAGAAAATATAATATCATCTCGAAATCTACCACCTATTTAAAGAGAAAAATAAACTATTTCAAATGGAGAGCAATATCAACCTGATCTGAACACATATTGTTTGTTTGAATTTAAAACTGTATCCCTTCAAATAACTCAAATCGATTATAATAAGAGTTTTGTGAATCTATATACAGAACTATATTATGATCGACTGAAAATAAGAAGAATTTCGTATAGAATAAATAAAGTTTCTTTTAATGAAGTATTTCATCGCGTACGCACTAATATGTGTTGGAAAGTGAGTTGGTGTGTTGCAATTTCAAGGAGGGTGTGTTTTATATGCCTGTAGGGAGTGCAATTCTTTTCCGATTATTTTATATCTACCATAATGGAACAGATTTTACAAGACTTACACAGTCTTACACACTTGAAAGACATTTTCATGGTTGAGTATTATAACTGGATGAAATTGAGCTGTTTGGGTTACTTGAGAAAGAAACTCAGATATTACATCAGTAAGTACTGCGTTGTATACGTAGTACCGAAGAGAAAGTAATGAACTTTGTCAGCAACTCTTAATTTTGCCCTCATTTTGTGAAAATTATATCAATGCTTCCTAATTTTTCACACATGCATCATTACATTTGCCGAGCTCTGCAAGTGCATATCAATTTGAACTGAAAAATCCTCCAAGTTGATTCAAGTTTGCCAATCTCTTGTTTTGAACATATCTTACATCTTGTCTCAAATAAGTGCATTTTCTCTCAATAAAACTTAATTTTCTCTTAGACCGCATTAATTTCTCAATGAACGAGAGACGTACTTGGAGTTTAGACAATAAATTATAATACAAAAATATCGAAATAGACACCAGTTGGTATAAAAAGCACCTACATATGAATGCCACTTTCTGATTTCAACATGTAAACATTTGTTGAATTCCGAAACGTCTTTGCTTTGTTTATTTTTATGTTATTCATTGGGAACAAATTGAATATACCCTGCTCAGCTCGAAACTATTCAATACATTTTCTTTAGGAATGTGAGGAATAGGTAAAAATATTACCAAACTCACTACAGAAGAAATAAGAATTTCCAAAAACGTGAAAACAGTGAATGTTGTTATTTAAATAGCGAATCATATACCTTCAAATATGTTTTATGATCATGAGTTACATTTTTTCCATGATACATTTCATTTTTCATTAATCCTCTAATAATACTCGCACGACACTGAATTCCTATAACGGTCCCAAAATTATTATTTTGAAAGACAATTTTTCTCTAAAGTCTTCTGTCCATCTCTAAGGGATTTGAGGTACGTCTTTTGAATTGATTTTATTTATTTCTTATCAAGGAATATTTAAACACCTTTCAACTTGCTAGGAATCGTATGTCAAACGATAGGATCTCAGAAAAGTTTAAAAATTTTAGGGTTCTCGTTCGTATGAGAACAACTGGGTTGGTTAAATGAATGATTCCTTCAAAACCGTTTTTTTTATTCAAAAATATATAGGTACATATTTTGATCAAGTGGCAGATGTTTTCATATTTTTACCTTTCTAGATATTTGGAATAGTGGCTAAGGATGATGTGCTGATTTCTTTTTTCGTTTCAGAATCCAAGTGATGTTCCGGTAATTGTGGATAAACAAAAGCTGAATGCAGAACTCGATAGACGATAGTGATTTTTTCCAATGTTATTTAGCAGAATGGCATCTAGTTTAAAAAAAGGTTATTTCTGTAACATTACTAATAAATTAATTCATTGTCTTGTCTGAGTCGTTATGTTGTTTATAGGCTTCGATTTTATGTTATTGATTAATTTGCAATTTGTCAAGAATATGTCACATTTTTCATATATGTTTTCTGAAAATTTAGTTCTTTATTAAGTTTTGTTTTTATCATATGCTTTTTCAGGATAATATTTATGATTTGAAATTGCTTGAAATAAATCAATCATAATATATAATGCATTATTTAATTTCTTCCCTTACCACTTCTAGCTGTTCATATTACAGATGAGATACTTTGGATTCAAGTAACCAAAGACATCCATATGAAAGGGACAGTTTATAAACAGAAGCATATGTTCATCTTCGATGAATAAATGAGTTTATTTGATTCATACAAATAGAATCATTTGAATGAGAAATGCTTGTCTTCCAAGAAAACCAATTAATTTCTTCCAAGGAGATATTTAAATAGTGTTCCAAGTTAACATATCATTCTTACAAAACCCAAAATAGTTTTGTTCGGTGATGAATTTTGCCGAGACTAAAGAATGCATACTTACTTCTCTTGAGCTAATGTAATGATTTCTATTGAAACAAATGCACAATCTTTTAATTTTTTGTTCCTCGAAAGAAGTGTTTATTCAGTCCATTTGAATTGATGATTCGAATTCAAATTGAGAAAATAAATTTTTCAGTTTAAAAAAATATTTCTTCATGAATATAGGAGAGCAAGATTTCTTTGAATCGAGATAATGTTCTTCTTTGAGATTTTTATTTTTATTGTGTATTAGATACAAAAAATGTGTCCTCTAGAAATTGAACTGGAAAGCACTATATATCATATAACTGCTTAACATTTCAGAACTATAGCTTTCTTGGTTTTGCAGAGAAAGAGAAACTATGTCGTGCAGTACACTTCAACTGCTATAAAAATGTTCTAATTTTTATACAATAATGTTCTGTTTTAATAGGTGGGCTTACAATCATTTGTAGAGTCATGCATTCAGCAGAATATCATATTCAAGAGGAAAATAAGTCAATTATCAATAACATAGTCATATTGAAAAGGAAGCTGAAACGGAAAAACCCAGATCAATATCCATAGTTAATGTAAACCTGTAAAATTTCTAAAAGTGGACATTAACTTACAAGGGCTATAGGAGGGGTCTTGGGGAACAACAGGAAATAATTGCGTAACATAAAAAGGAGAAGATATTCTTGGAATAATCAGACATGACACTCAAAGAAAATGTTCAGATATTGCTCATTTCAAGTGAAAAAAGAAAGTATCAGGTTGCTGAAATGAAAATCATCGATTCTGATACATTTTACCTGAAAGTATCTCCATTCTTAGACGTCTGGAGAAAGACAAACTTCCAAATCTCAGTTCGAAACTGCTCAATCCTCGCTTGCTAATCAGTCCTGACACAAAGCAAACACGCAAACTTCGCTCTACTACCGCTGCATTATCGACGCCGGCGACAATAAAGGTAACGTGGTGTAATTAAGGACTCCTTAATAGGCATCCCGTTGATGATGTTCCCCATAGCCGAAATACGTCGGCTCTAGCTGTATTGTGTGCTGATTCGACATCGCCAAGCGAATTATGCAGCGCTCCATGGTAACTGCCAATTAAAACGCTTCATATTCAAAGTCGGCAGAGTGATTTTGAAAACTAGTTAAATTGAAAGAAAAAAATTCAATTCGGAACTCTTGATGTAGAGATTTCTGTTCAATTGTGTTAAATTCATCGGTACCTACACTTAGCTATTCAACTCTCATTGTATGTGAATTTCATTTTCATGTACGAGAGCATTAAATCAGGCTGTAAGATAAAGTTAGATGATTGGTATGATTTCTAATTCGAAAAAACAGATTTGATAGACAAAGTTACTCTTGAGTGAAATTTTATATCAAAACTCATTCATATAGAGGGTGTCAATTTGAAAACTTCATACCCTTAATATCCGCCTTTCAGTAAATAATATGAGGAATCGAAAAAACAGATCAATTTCAAAGTCAAGGTGGACACTTTCAAAGAATATTTGTAGCCCTCGTGATTCAACCCCTAAGGAGGTGAATATATTACCCCTCAGAATCTTAAATGGGAAGGGGCGTTAAGTGGCACATTTTGATTGACGTTCAGTTCTGCTTCCAATGATACCTTAAAGTTTAATTTTTTGATGAGGCTGATAACAGTTATCACCCGAAGACGTTTGTGGATACTAACAATCGAAACGTCGTGGCATAACTTGGTTTGAACCCTCTTTAATTTTTTCAATTTTGTTTTTCATTTTTGCTAATAATAATTTTTTAATCTTTATTTTTCAGCTTCTATTAATATTTTAATTTTATTTGTTTGGTTGTAGCTTGTATGTTATTTTTTTGTAA
>WOGN01003877.1:0-14726 GCA_015342105.1 Leptinotarsa texana
AGTTTGAAACTCAATCTTCTAGAATGTTTAGAAATCAATAGATTCAGGAATTCGGGTAATTTACTGAATGATCTATTACAATTAAATAACTCTCGGTTACTGAATATTTTTTCAAATGTGGAAAAAAGTAATTAAATTCTTAACAAACTTAGGTAAAAAAACTGGTGCTTGAAATTCAGGTACTTCAAATTGTCGAATAAGGTATATATATATAGCATTGAATGTGTAGAATTAGTTATTAAGACACGCCCGAGAAAGCCATTGTATGGCGAAACACGTGTTGCGTTTTTGTAAAACTGTCTAGTGAAAATCACACACTAAAGTGTTTTTAGAATACGATAGTTATGGATTTTCATCAAGTATCGGCGGATTCTATCATATAATTGTTGCCTGGTTTGTTTTTTATCCTTTTCAGATATTTTCACGATGTCAATCCCAAAAAACTGCGGGAAGCTTACGACGGAAGAAAAGAAGCATTTGAGCTCAAAATAATTTTTCGATATAAAATGTTTCTTACATGGAACAATATCATACTCAACGGCGCAAACTTTACTTCAAAGGGGTTAACCTCATTTTACTCCGTGAATGTTCAGAAGAAACATGAATTTTCTATTGGAAGTTATGGGAATTAGTGTACTGAAACTGAGTTGTAAATTTTATTAGATATTGTTGAAATCCCTATCTACTCACACATCCTTCATGTTTACTTATCAAATGAGTATTTTTTTCATTTAAATAATGAAAGTAAATTGGGATCAGTTTAATTGCCTTTTATCATATCTCATAAACTGATGCTAATATTTCCTATAAGATATACTCCTTTCAATTTAATCAATCCACAATTGTGAACATGTTTCGGATCTATATTTTCCAGTTCTATTTTAGTAATATTCATTCTGGTAATTATTCAAAATAGGGTAAGTACCTCGAAATTGGAGACGTGTATAAACTTTCATTTTGACACCTTAAACCTTGTTTAGAAAGCTACTCATCGTAGGGTAGCCGCGACTACTGATATCGGAGGTCAATCAAAGGTTAAAAAAACGATTTTACCACATTTTTAGCGAGTATCATTTCCTATGGGTTTAATGCTATTTGTATTTTCATAAACTATTATAAAGGATTAAATTCTTCACAAATTTTATTGGATATTTTTTATATCTTCAACCATTTTCGAGACAGAGGGCATCAGTGTTCAACTACTTAGAGAATTATTCGAAGTTAACTAATAGTTCCAATCAAAAACACGCCGTATGAAGTCTATAAACTATTGATGAATATATAATTCTGAATAATTATGTTCAATAATTTTTTCATTCATTGAAAATCTATTCACTTAGTAAACTTACCTACTCGTGCAATTGAAAAGTTATTGAGGGAAATACTAATCACATTTCAATTTTAATCTAATTCATACGCATTACTTCCTAATTAAAAAAAAGAGATGAATTGAATTTTTATTTATTATTTGTATTAAAAAATACCATTCAATTGAAAAAAAATGAATAATAATAAGAACTAATAACTAAATAATAAATTCTTCTTCTTCTTCCGCTCGCTGTAAAATTTCAAATTCCTCTTCATTTTTGTCTTCAACGACATTTATTTGTAGGTCTTTCCATGGTCAAAGGTTTTGTCTTCATTGACATCACTCTGATGTGTTAAAGCATTGAGGCAAGTTTGCCCATTACACTGGCCACTCTGAAGCACCTAAAAAGCACTTCTTTTCTGCATCCACATCGCGAACCATAACCATTTTTGCAGTTGCATAATATTGTCTTAAGCAATTCCTCTGAAGCTGGTGGTAAAATTGTCGTAATAGGTTCCAGAAATTATTCATCATCCAATACCAATCCCGGGGTTCCAAATCATGCCCTAACCAATTCTGAACTTGATAATAAACACGATTGACATGTTGGTGAGCTGCTTCGCTTGTTAGTGGAATATTTTATAACTCTACAGATTTAATCATTATAGATTGCCAACAAGATTTGAACTCCATTCTCAAATAATGTTTGAACCGGGTAGTTTTCTTCTTCAAATGCTGCAGCCAGTTTATCCAAATCAGTAAGTTTCTCAAGTGTTCCTAAAACAGTGTTTTTGCTTTTTCAAATAGCACAGAAGCCGTGTCACTGCCACTTACTGCGTGCAGAAACAAAATGTATTTTTCAAAACGAGGTTTTTTAATGATGAGTACATCCGCATCATTCAGAATCATATGTTTATCAATAACTTAGAGACTTTATATGGCGTATTTTTAATCTGGGCTACCGGTTGATCTGCCCTCTATCTCGATAATGGTTCAAGATATGTGAATATTTATTGAACAAAATTTGTAGAAAATTTAACCTTCTACAATATTAATAATGTATACAAATTGCAAAAAACCCATAGGAAACGAGATATTTGCAAAAAATTTGCAAAAAATCGATTTTTTTCACCTTTGACCTCAAATATCGGTAGTCTCGGCGGCCATCTTTCGATAAATAGGTTTTGAGATGAGGTTAAGGGTGTCAAAATAAAGATTTATACAAGTTTATAGCTGACTATCTCGAATTCCGAGGTGACTCCCCTAATACGACTGGACTATTTAGTATGTTCTAGTGGTTATTCGTTCAGTGAAAGGTCAATACCCGATGACAAAAAGTTGCAAAGAAAATTGTCATATTCATTAGTCCAAAAAGTCAAGTTCTACACCCACATGACAAAAGAAATATCTGTAAAGAGTTTCTCTTCTTGAAATATTTTCTCGCTTTCGTATGACAGAAAGGTTTTGGTCACAGTGATGGACGTAGGTAAATATTTTGTATTTTGTGGATGCCTTCCAATTGTATTTCATATACGGAGATTCACGAATTTATTAGTTTGGAAAGAAATTGTCATCGACAGAGAAGAAATGGATGAATTTTACCTAGTTACTCGATATCAAGATTAAAAACATCGTCCTTGGATTTTCCACTATATTTGTTATCCTAAGTATTACACGGTATACTGTATATGACATTGTTTTTATCTCATGTAATCTGTTTATCAAGTACAAATATTGTTTGTGGTTATTACATTTTTTCAGCTTTTCTTATATTAGGTTTATTTTTGAGAATATTGATAATATGACCTTACAAAAGTATTTTGATTATTTTTAAATAGTATGTTCTATTTTCCAATTGGATACAAATTCCTGAACTGAAAAATTAGATGAAAGGTGTAGTTGATAGGGTATCTTAATTCGCTGGAAACTAATCATACTTAGTCATACATCAAATCTGAAATTATTGACCTGAGCAATAACCATCGACAGGTTGATGCATTAGCCGATGTATGCAAGGAAATCATTTATTATTCAAGTAACGATCCTCTCTATCCTAGAAATATTTCATTCAATGACCCAAACGTCCATTAGTCACAAAAGGTCACACAGCCATCATTACATACATTAATATGCAATTAGGTATAGGGGAAATATAATTGTACCTATGGAATTAAAGTGGGCCTGAGAATTTTCACTGCCTCTCATAGTCGTTGTTTTACTTGATTTTGATCGCTCACGAATAATATAATTATGTTTTCCATTTTCTAAAACATTTGAGAGTACGGTTGAGATACAAAGTTGGTTGAATTAGGAAAAAGTTGCCCATTACAGAGCTTATTCGTTTGACACTTCAAGATTTGGGAAATTCGGGTTAATCCCGAGAAGAGCCAAATTCCGTTTTGATTTTTTTCTGACGTTATTTAGGAAGATTATGAAACATGAAAATTTCTTATTGACTTTTCAAGTTGTATAGACAGTATAGACAGGAAAAAAGAATCAAGACAGTCTTCTTTGGAATATATCACACATAATATGAATTTAATGTTTTGAAACATCAGTTTATCAAGTTCCAAATGGACAACTTTTTCCTAATTCAATCGAAACTGCAACTCTTACGGTTTTCGAGTACTCCATGCTGGTCTTCTTTACCTTGGACATACTGTATATCGAATTAAGTGGTTATTTTTATATTTTATTTGAAATATTTATGAATTTGTTTCGTCGATTTCAAATTAGAATTTCATTGGGATTATATTTGTTTGAGACATGAGTGAGAAATGAAAAACTTTTCCGTAATTGATTTCGAGGTCGAGGTTTTCAGTATCACTATTTTTCGATTTCGAAGGCCGTAGATTTTCGGAAGTTCTTTCTGTCGTTTTGTTGGCGCGAGGAGCTAGCTACTTCAGAGGTTTATATACAAAATTTTTTACTTTCTGTCGTTTTGCTGGCACGAGGGGCTAGCTTCTTCAGAGGTTTATATACAAAATTTTTTACTTCTGAAAATGCTATAAAAATATCTTATTTGTCCTCTTCAATTATTGCAAATTTTTTGAAACAATCGAGTAATAAAGTAATAACATGTTCAGATCAACCAAATCTATTTTCCAATAACTCTATTACTTCATCTACATTTTGCGGAAGTATTAATAATGCTTATGTTATTTTTTGGCAGAACCTTCAGGACATTCTTGTAACCTGCTTTGATTCTCCTCTTTTGAATAATCACACAAAGTAGTAGAATTTTTAAACTGGTGAATGAAATTGCGCCACTCTGTAGGATCCCCATTAAAAATTGGTAAGTCTTTCGGAACACTCTGTCTAGTCAAAATTTTCTTTATGTAATTATTATCAATTGCTTGACTAGACATTTCACGTGAATTGAACTTTTTCCCAACATCATTTTGACAGTTGTTTGCATATTGAGGAATAGGATATATTCCTGCGTGTGACAATGTAGAAAATGGTTTACATACCTAAGAACAGCAAGGCGTGCAATTTTCTGAGTCATTACTACCATTCCAAGTGAACTCGTTCACCCATTTTTCAACATTATATCCATTGTTATTCACTGACCCTGATCCACATGATGGAGAATCATCTTCCACTGATGCAACCGAAGCTTCATATTCCATTTGCGATAACTTGAAGGCTAATTGTAAGTCGATAATCTCTTGTTCTTCCTTCCATAATTTCTCTTCCAGTTCTTTCTTCTTGATTTCTACCTGAATAATAATTTTTTTTTGACTTTTTCAGAACGGACGCTACTAGTCTTGGACTTATTCGATTTCCTTTCTTAAACGGAACCCTGTTGTGACATTTTCTTCTTGCTGTCTGCATGTGAGTACTTACAAGTGGAGTTTTTGTCATCAATGTCATTACTCTGCTCCAACTGTAAGCCAGGAGAAGAAATGTTGTCTTGTTTCCCTTCACTATTGATAGGAACCGCTTACTTTTCGTTTTTCCACTAATCTCTGGCTTCTTCGATTTTTTGACATGTCTCAATAGTTATGATGCACTGTTTGGAACCTTTGGTGTAGTAATGAATATTACTGGAGTTTTTTCCCAACACCACGACACGTGTTTTGATCACCAAGTGATCATCTTCAAGAGGAAGATAAAACTTTTATCTTCCTCTTGAAGATGATCACTTGGTGATCGAAACACTTACTGTTTTGCTTAAAATCGCGAAAAACTAATTTTTTGACCTTTCACTTTGAATAAAACTTTTTCTATACAGGGGAAAGATAGGGAACTTTCAAATTTTATTTTTAGAGGAAGATTAAAACAGTTTTAATCTTCCTCTTTGAAGATGATCACTTGGTGATCGAAACATGTGTCGAGGTGTAAAAATAACGATTTGGTGTTGGGAAAAAACTCCAGTAATATTCATGTCTCATAAGGTTGATTCGGTAAAGGCGTAGAAGGACCAATTGATGTTATATATTTTACCTTAAATATCTAGGTTAAATTCGGCTCGAAGGACCAATTAATGTTATGTTTTACCTGAAATACCTAGGTTAAATCCGGTCTCGAAGAAAGAAATATTGAAATTCAATGTCAGTCAAGAAAGTTTTCGTTACAATAACTGAAATCAAACTAAATATTACTATATACATGGTATACAGAGAGTAAACAAATAATAGTGAATATAAATACGGGACAATTTATACATCCTGGATTGATATTCGATCATCATAATCATCGGATATTCACGACAGCGAAAAGTCAGAAAGAAATTCCAAAAATTCAATGCATTCAAACCCGAAAATTTCTGATTTTTTGAATTGATTTGTCTTTTTCAATCCAAAACTCGGATTGGACAAGTAACATTTGTCTGAAAATTAATGTCATATGTCATATTATCTTTAAATAGAAATATATCTGATTTGTCAAAACGAAGTAGGTCATATAGATTGATGCTAAAATTTGAACTTATTATACAATCGTTTTTTGTAAGGGAGGAGAACGTTTCCCAAACACCTTTTGGTTTCAGAGATGTCTGGAATTTCTTCAGATAAAAAAATGTGAACCTTCGTTTTCCATATTTGAATCATTTTTTCAATACCTCCAGCTACGCAATCAGCAGTCCAAGATCCACAGTTGAAATATTCCTTTTTCTTGAATTGAAGTTATCTATTGAAGAAATGTTTAATATATGTTTGAACAAAATTGATACTAACAGGGAACTAGCACCTAATATCATTTATTGGATGTATGATGGACTTTTGAGCCAAGTCAATTATCGTTTTATGAAACTTGCAACGAAAATTAATATTATCTTAACCGATTATAAATTACAACCACAACGCGAATTAAGGATGGAAGGCTAACATATTCCTAGAAAGGCGCATTCGTTAAAGAAAACAAAGTAAAATATAAATATTTTCACAAACTACATCAAAAACGGTACATATATATTCATTTATTAAATTATTTAGAGGCGGGAAAATTGATGATATAGATTCATGTACCTCCCTTTTTGATATAGAACGGAAATAAAATATCCCGCTTTTGATATTGTCACTGAAGAATTTATATCTTCGTTAATATTTGAATGTTCACATACGTTGTATCGAAACAAAAAATGTCTGATCTATGTATTCTGAATGAACATTTTCTTGAAATCAAACAGTTTATCAGTTTCATATCTCTATTAGGTAACTGTAAAACCACAAAGAAAATTTTGGTGAAGAAAAATGACAAATAATATTTTTGTTAATTGATGAAAATATATTTCATACCTACAGAATATTCCACTTCGACCCGAAGTAACATTTTGATATCACATGAAAATCCGCTGTATTGAGGAGTATTCGAATAACTTGAATCTCATCGGTTTCTGAAACACTGATTAAACATTTCAGATAGGGAATCATATACAGTTCATTTTAATTTCTGGTAATTTTTGAGAACGTTAATAAATCAATTTGAAAACATATCTCATGACGAATTAGTTTAGTCTCGATATATCACAAGCGAGAACGTATCCTCTCACTCCTGTATATAATAGGACACAATTGGACAGACTTTTGCTCAAATTTTATTAACCATAATAATTCTTGGCTATATTCATTACTATTCCATCATATCAAAAAATACATCGATGCCTCTGTAATCTTCAGCACATCAATAACCATCGATAATATGAACTTGAAAGTAAGTGAGACCAAGTCTCTCTCTTTCAGTGTCAACATTGTCGATGGGATCCTAAAATGAAGACAGAACCTTGCCAAGAATAAAATTTCTTTGTTTGCTTTTCTCACCCCAATTTGCCCAAATTACTTCATTAACACCTTATTGATATTTGTTGTTCGAGGAAGCAAGTGGTATACAGAGTGACATTTTTTAAAAGAGTTGAAAGATAAGTCAAATGTGGTGAACGTTCAGAGCGATTATTGGTGAAAAAAAACTCAAAATTATCAGATCCAGTTCAAGTGTTTTTTTTCACTAATAGTGCTGCTGAATATGAAAATTAATGCCCCTCCAGCTTAGAAGATACCAATATGATGTCCTTAAAACATTGAATTATATTGACTTGGTCTGTCTGCATTCCGAGATCGTTTAGAAATATTTTATTTCATATAATGTTCAACCTAATTGAAAAATCCCGAAATTCAGCACTGTCAATTGAGAGGTAAACACTGGATGTATTTTCAGAGTATTTTCCTTCCGGAAATTATACAGAATTTGGTTAAAGTAGATTTAGTTAGTCAATCACGGCAAAATTTCAATAATTTAAATTCGTCGAGTATTATGTTATTAAAATATTTAAAACACTTTTCGTATAACAATTGATATAAGTATGTGAAAAACTAAATGTGAAAATTTGAAGACAACTACAAATTATTTTATCTAATTCCTTACAGCTATAATTCACATGTTCTCAAATTTCATTTAAGATATACAAAACCGTTATCCAATCAAATTCGACTATGAAAATTTATATACAACAGTTGTGTAGGAGTTGTCTAATGTGTTGGAATGTGAACAGAAGTTTGCTTAATTTCATAGGTAGTTATAATTTGTTGTTGCTCACAAATATAATATTGCACATAAATGAAAATAACAGAAACATTCGTACACAGGGTAACAATGCGAAAACCAGCTTTAGACAACGATTTTCAAATAACAAATGGTGATAAAAATGCTTGAAACCTTTTTCTGCAGTATTGAGAAGAATTATATATTATATTTTTTCTTAACATTATATGTCACCAAATTTCTGTACCACTCAGAAGAATCCTATAGATAGGGGAAGATGATCAAATTTTACCTTATCTGAAAACTACAATACAGACACTGGAAGGAATTAAATAGACAAATTCTAGATATGTATTTGTTTTGAGAGGATATTGAACATTTTTTTCTCTATGGAATTTTAAATACTCTATTCGGGATTTTTTTAACATCATCTTCCAAAATGAATTAGGAATTAGCCAGTGAAATTTTTGTTTCAGCCCGTAGTTCGTTCATTAGTTTTTGGTGACAAAATATAAATTAATGAAAAAAATAATCACGAAAAGTCGAAAAATAGAGATAACTCTGTATTTTCTTTCTTAGCAGTTGCTGTGTTCATAGGGTGTCCCCCAAAGTTCCGTGTTGGATCCTATCTTTTCCTGATATATAAGAGATCATCGCAAAGAATATGATCAGAATGATTGAATGGTGTGATTCTGTGTTCCTCAGAATCAACTTCTGAATATGAAAGTAGTGATTGAATATCCGTAATCACATTTCAAATTTTTTAGGTTATCCATAGTTAACTGACAAAAAATTAAGCAGTATGTAAGCTGCCACCAAAAGAATCAATTCAAGGTTTAATATATCTTAGAATTGTTCCACATGATCTGAACTGTTCACTATTCTTGGCTGATTCCTTTTCATCTTACTCACGGCCCATTTTTTCAAATTTTTCTGTAGAGCTGCTGAACTGAAACTATATATTCGAAGGACGATATTAAAATAAAATTCAAAGTATTCTCATTGGCCAACCTTGAATTCAATCCTTTTCCCTTTCATTATTTTTGAAATGTAAACCGTTTCTACCCATTTTTATTTTTTCGTTATTCAAGAGATATCAGCTGTTGCCAATTTTCAAATTGCCACCCTGTAGAATTCTGAAACGTAAAGGACAGGTATAACTCAACATGGTCATATAACTTGACGTAAACGAAATAAATAAGGAATAATTTCAATCAACAACATTTACATAACATACATCAAACATAACCACTAAATGAGACATTTTTACAATGCCTACTTTACTATTTACACATATCTATAGATACAAAGATAGAATAATTATTTTTACATTCAGGAACATTTTTTTATAATAATAAGCGTGTGGAATGTCACTTTTATACAACACATTTTTGTTATGAACATAGTAGGCGATATTCTGGTAACTGAAAAGGGCCATTCTCCAGCAAATATTATTTTTAGCAAATGTAATCGAATAGAAATGTATCATGTTTCAGTAAACCTTTTATAAGGGATTTAGTTGTTCAATACTTCATGAAAAACCTTGATAATTATATTAGAATACTTTGATTGTGAAAATTTCAGATGACAGTTTACAACCAGGACTATGTGAAAATCTCACTTTTGTAGTAGGGGTTCTACCGCTATGGAATTAATCAAAAATCAAACTATAAACGACATCAGTACTCCAAAACTTCAAAATAACTTCATAAAGTCCATAATTTTATTATCTTTTTATCAATACTCGGAACGCCCGATGAAAACATTTTTCTACTCACCTGAAGTGTGACACTTTTATTTAAGAAAATATCTTGTTGACAAAGTACAGACATACTCTACCACGTCTCAGAATAGTACTCTTTCAAACTATAGTAAGCTCCATCAAGTAGTGCTTCTTTAACAGACTTTTGAAATTTTTTGAAGGAGTTAGTAGTCTTTAGGAGCAAGGATAGGTGGTTATATATGTGTATAATTGATTTTCTGATCAGGTTCGAGAAAGGTATAGGTAGAGGTAGACTGAGATTATGTCCTAATTGTTCTGTGATATAACTGGGCTTTTAAAAGCTAAGAACACGCTTTCTAGTACGAGTAAATAAGGTAGAGTGACTATTCTCTGGGGGACGAATAGCGGCCTGCTTGAATGTTTGGATACCTTACATATATATCGTAATGCCCTATTCTGTAAAAACAAAATGGTATTGAACCTTTGTTTCCTGCACATGCCCTAGAAAGCAATACCGGATCTGAGAGTGATACACTGTTTTAGCTGTTTCTGAACCAATTTCCCTTGTAGCCATTTTTACGACATATTACCCCGAAGCCAGTTTTTTACTAAGAACCAAAATGTGATTATCGAATTTCAGCTCGATGTCAATAATTGAGCCTAGAAACTTTGTGTGGTGTTCACGATCTAGTGGGTCATGGCCAATAGTTATAGCTGTCATGAACGTAACTAATTTGGTCTTATTGATATTCAAGGCGAGCCGATTACAGTAGCACCATTCCTGTATCTCTACTGAGTCACTATGGATTGTTTCCTCTAATGTTGAAGATTCTTTTCCGTGCCACAAGATGGTGGTATCATCAGCAAAAAGGATGATTATACCTTGAACATTAAGAAGCGCCAGATCATTCAAGTATAATAAAAAGAGTACTGGTCTCAAAACTGACCCCTGTGGAACGCCGCAATTAATGTACCCACATTTCGATGATTCTTGTCCGATGAACACTTTTTGTGTACGGTTCTCTAATTAGAACTGGAACTAATTGAGGGCACATCCTCTGAATCCACAGTATTCAAGTTTTCGCAGCAATATTCTGTGATTCAAGCAGTCAAAGGCTTTTGTTTCGTCACAGAACTTTGCTGCGACTATACATCCATCGTTTAATTGACCATATGTATAGGTGTTACATAAGTCTGAACATTGCAGCATTGCTTCAAAAACCGAATTGATTTTGATTAAATAGGTTGTGTTGGGACGCCACTGGCTGATTTCATACACAGATGAAAATGCCCAGCTTATCATGAGCTATTGACAGAGAAGGCTAATGCATCTATTGTAGAAACAGCACTAAAGGAAAATCTTAAAGCGCTCTCGAAGCACAAATGAAGCGGTTTTTATTTCATTCTCCAAAAAAATTCAGTGAAATTTACGTTACGAACCATAACTAACATAATTGAATAAAACTGAATTGAATTAAAACTAATTAATACAGTTTTTTGTATGATTTTTACTTTAAAGAGTTACACAAAAATCGCGACACGTGTTTCGCTATACAATTGCGTCTAGTTACTTCAGAAGTAACCTTTAGTTTACGCTTGAGTAACTATTTTATTGTGTATTTGTGGATCCCTTCAAAGTGAAAATAATACAATAAACTTTATCAATTATTTTTAATAACTTACAAGTGAAGCATGAAAAATCACAGTTGACGTAAGAGGTTTCACATGTCTTCTGTCACTTTTGATACACCATTTTCTTTCGAGAAGGAACAATCTTAACCTCACTTAATAATTCAGAAAATAATTCTCCAAAATTTTACTTTTGCATCTGGTTGATAAAATCTAGATTTGTTCTAGCTTTCGAAATACTGGTTATCATTCAAATTGTTTTAAGTGTTCAAATCATGATTTAAGTGTCAAATATATCAGCGTTCTATGGTACCAACATTATTCTCAGTATTTATATTCATTTTCTATTGAGATTATTTCAGAAATGTTGACCTGAATTCAATTTTCGTTAGAATTTTTCGTAGTCTTTTTTAAATAAGGAGAATGTTTTATTTGAAACGATCGCAGCGCAAAAACTAGGGTTAGGTTTAATAGTTCATTTTACAGCTGATTAGGAGTAGATTTAATTAAGTTTTCTCACTAACTCTGCAGGTACCAGTGAATAAGGGATTATAAAAGGACCATCATAACCAGAAAAATCAGTATTTTGTACTGTCTGAAGTTTTTGTGAGGTTTGCTAATGAAATTTGATTTACTTCAATGAAGTAAGACATATGTATACCCTAAATAATATAGATATAGAAACTGTCTCGGAAAACAATATTGATGTCCATCCATAATCTTATCTTAAAAGAACTAATACCCGAACTGCTGAAGATGGTGAATCCATTTATACATTAGCATTTGCTCGTTGTGATAGAAATCATTCAAGAATACGATATTCTGAAACCAAGGTAATTTTTCTGTCACTTTCTCATGACATTTCCACCCATTGAAACACAAAAAAATTTGATCCAGATGGAGTGATTTATCGTAGAGCCCTCGTATCACAGGTCACTTGCAGTATTTACATGGCAAGGTTTTCTCTGTTCCTGTCTTTCATTTGATGCATAAAATTGGCCATTATCCACCTTTGTAGGAAGAAATGACCTTTGAAAGTCAGCGACAAGTGCGAATTTAGATTAACAGGACATACTCGATTATTAACTGGGACACTCGAGCCAGATTTAGTGAAAATACATTTCATATCAAGTGTTATTTACAATGACCTGGTCTCGCAACGAGCTCTGAATTTTTATGAGTTAGAGTCGTATGCCTTATCGATACAATGAGGTTGAATATTCTCGAAGACGTCCAGATGGTAAACGAATATGTAAATTCGTTTGGCAGACATCGTATATCATTTCCATCTAGAAATAGCTTGAATATTGAATATGTTATCGGAATGTATACAGTTGTGCTTTGCATATTATTTTTCTAATGCTAACGTGGATGCTGTGCGTATTACCAAGACCGTATCTGTCTCTTGATAGTCCAGGACAGTTGAAATGAATTCAGCTGAAACTCGTACATCCATTCAACAAACTTTCTATTGTGAAAATTTCACTAAACAGTTTTACTAAAATGTAAAATCTTCATACTATTCAATGCTGAGTTTTACTTTTGTGTTCTAAATGTAACATAGTCATAATCGTGATTGCATTCATGTCATTCTTCTAAAAGATGGAATGCAAATGTGTAGGAATTGTTATTTTCATTCAAGAAACTATTTATATTATCTTCAATTCTTTGGGAAAAGAGTTCTCCCCATTTGGCCAATATAAAACTTTGGGCAAGATCCACAAGTCAACTTATATACTCCTGATCTATCCAACACTGAAGTTTTGTCTTTATTGTTTTTAATAGATTTGCTATAATTATCATTTATTGTGTAGACTACGTCCAAGCATTCCTTCTCTGAAAAACGAGCGATATTATTCGTTTCTTGAAGTTCGTTAGACATATATAAGCTGATACATTTTGCCAACAGTTGGGGCACTGTCAACTATGTTCTTCATGGTCTTAGCTGTGTTACTGGAATAGGGTACTTGAATCATATTTGACAATGTGTAGTTCCGTGTTAGGAATCACACATTAAAAGGTAAGACCTCGTTAATCCTTACCCCGCACAAGTGTCGACTTCTGAGGTTCGTAGGGGTGCGAGAGCTGGTTAACGAAAAAACAAATTTTAAACAGATTTTTTTTATTATACAAGGACTGGAATCGATTAGATTGTGGCAGAGTTGTGTATTTTCGAGTACTATTGAATGATTTCAAAAAATCTAGTCCAGCTCCAGAGATTTACGAAAAAATCCGAAAAATTCTTAGTTCCATTTCGTGATGTATCATTGATACTTTCATTATACCATCTGGGTATGATCATTTCAGGCTGAGTGTCGCAGAACTTGGAATATCAATAACTCTGACGTTTTAAATATGAACCAGCATTGTTTGTAGCAATTTTTTCAATCGGTAATGTTCATATAACTATGTAAATTTGAATTATTTTTCAAATCACTAATAATTTCGATGATTTTATTATTACGACACATAATCAGTCCGATTGGAGCAATTCCTACTCTCTTTATGTATCACAGCTCATTCTTCACAAAGTATCAAACATCCTTCAAATTCCAAAATCTTTTATATTCAGCCCTTTTTGCTCAATCAAGAATCAATCAGTAATAAAAAATACTCGTTATTAATTGTTCGGACAGAAATCGATAACCACTTATGAGTGGCTATCTTAATAATAAAGATCTGAAAGAGTTTGAAATTCAATCTTCTAGAATGTTTATAAATCAAGAATTCGGGTAATTTACTGAATGATCAATTAGAATTGAAAAACTCACAATGGGTTTCCAATGATAGTTAAGTTTCGAAAACCAAATAAATTGATCTAAGTTTTAGTTGTAGTATTCATACGTAGAAAAAAAGCATCTATTTCGAAACCACATGCTCTTCAACTTGTAGATAGAAGTTGTTTGAGTTAACTTTTTGGATGGTACTCAACGTACTGAATGAAATCCGCCAGCCAATGGCATTTGAATCTGATTGGCCAGTGTTAGGCTTGTTTTTTTTATTTTACCCAATATATTCAAATGTGTGTGGTGGTTACGCATCTGTCATTGTTCGAGTTACTCTGTTTGATAGACTAAGTTGAGT
>WOGN01003878.1:0-14726 GCA_015342105.1 Leptinotarsa texana
CATATCATATATTTGTTTCTCGTGGCAAATGTAACAAGTACTTAAATATCAATACATTCTATTGTGAATTTTGTTTTCAATCTGTGTAGGGTGGAAAATGCAAACATTTTCAATTCATCAAAGAGTATTTACAGTATGTTGTTTCATTTTTGAATAAATCAGTTTTCACCCCGTCCTGAAAAGTGGTCATTTTTGACTTATGTGCTCATTTCCCCTATACGCAGAAATAACAACTGATTTGACAAATATAGCTTCAACAAGATGGCCGTTATCGATTGTTATAATTTGGAAGACTCTTCATAATCTACATCGCTCAACCGATCGTGATGAAACTTTACATGTATGAGTAATTTTTCATAGAGAAGGTTTTATGCTATCAATTTTTCTGTAACTTTCCACTAGATGGCACTATAGAACAATTTTTTGAAAGCACTATTCTATAACCCTGCGCACGGCCAAGTTTGTTGATTCTGAGCCTGTCATAACATTGACATTGAAATTTAATTTCACCGAAACCTACCCACATCTCGCACATCAGTACTGGCTGGATATAATTGAGCGGCGAACCAAAAAATAATAAAAAGTAAACACACTTCGCGGTGCGGTAACCCCTGTTCGGATGTTGTTGGGCCCGAGGTAAGTAAGTGAACGGAGATTATCTCGCTAAATGCTTCTATTACTCGGAAGATAGTTGCATGACGATCTCTTATTAACCTCGGGAAAGTCGTGAGGGCCAAACCTCCTCGCCACCGGCTCAGAAGCATCTTCAAGAACGATTCATGATTTCGCTTTAAGAATAGTAGGGGGTACCCCGGTGCTAAACTACCAAATTTAGTGCCTGTAACAAATTATGGGTCTACAGTACCATTGATACACAATAACATCACCAGAAGATTATTGTGCTCCGGTTAACCTCAAAAACCTATTCACTACCTCCATACGGAATCGATTATATACGGGGACTGCTCAAAAAATGATATGACTGTTCAAATTTCGCGAATATATTTTCTGCTATTGAAACAATTGGATCATAGAATGGTATACGGTAAATAGACCCACTATGATTCGAAAATGCAAATTGAATAGAACGGTAAGGAGCCACATTGTCTGCTGCGTAATGGTTCACATCTAATACATCTAAAGAAAATTCGATGGTGACATTTAACTTTCCTCTAAATCTTTCTGTTAGAGATAATCTTTTAAAAAGTAATGACTAAAATACACGGAAACTTATGGATTGAAAAAGACTTTCTGCATTTTCTTCTTTCCTTTCAACTCGAACACGTCGATTTTTCATGACCGACTAAGGTTTCCTCTCTTATGAAGGAATCCATGCATTGTAAAAAACTCAATTGGCTATTTCTATGTGATATGGGAAGTGACAAATCCCAGAAAGGATCGAAGGTTAATGATGATTGTCCACAGTGTGTGTATTTCATCGTGGATTTCAATTGACCAACAAAATTATCTACAATTTTGAAGTTATATGTACTCAAATAAGTCAGCCATGACTTGTGCTTTTTTGCTGTCACTGAATTTTTTATCAATCTCCGTTAAGATCGGTTTAGATTTCTCAATGATTCTATTACTGTCATCATGTTAACCTTTTAGAATATAACAAAGGAATTCCTGGGCGTCTCAATGTGCATGACCCATGAATCGAGAAGGATGAATCTTCTGACCACAATTCCTTGATAACTTCTGCAAACTCTTTGATTAAAGCACCCTTCATACTAGAAATACTAGTATTCATATTTACACTGTTCTTGAAACAGGTGTTGCCAATATTTTTCAACCCATTGAGGCCAAGGGTTTTCAGTAATACATGTATCACTGATCTAATTGTGTTGTAACTATTGGTGATATGTTCGCCACTGCTGTTTTCTTCTATTATTTGTCTTCTCGATTCAAGGTTAGTGTGTTTGAAAATGTGAATCATCAGTACGACGTCGCTTTTTGATCCCTTTTTATCGTCTAGTTAGAGGAAACATTTTAATTTTCCTTGTATCTATTCTATGCTCTCAATATAATATACCCTTAATTTCTGAAGCGTCCAAAGACTCATGATAATACTTTGTGCTCCCCTACTAATATTCACCTCTAAGAATATCGCATCCATTCATAGAGAAATTTTCATTCATGTTTTTGTAGTACTTATAATCTAGAGCACAAAAAATTAATTTAAACGTCAAAATAATTGCCTTCGCCATGAAGTCAATACTTGTGTGAATAATAAAGCTGTTTCATATGTAGTAGAGAAAGGGATGAAAAACATCGATTTTCATTTCGTGAAACTGTTTTTCTGTTGCATTAGTGAACATTTCTATTCCAGTTTCATAAAATTATGGAAGTGGAATAGAAATTGAAAATAGAAATATTCCCATATACATTCCAGAATGCCATACATTACTTCATGACAGCGACTCTTATACAATAAACGAAAAGTTTCAATATGAACACTGTTTCTGGTCCTGATGACCCCAAAAATTGGGGTCATAATTCAAAAAAACCGACATTTTGCACGTTTTTTGCCAATATCTAGTTTTCAATGGGTTTTATGCTAATTGTATTTCCATCAATATCGTCGAAAATTAAATTATCTATAACTTTTGTTTCAAACATTTTTTCATACGTTGAATCGTTTTTGAGATAGAGGGCAGCGCGAGCGCAGATTAAATATTATTTCAAATCAACTGGTTGTCCCGATCTGAATCAGCCTATTTAAGGTTTATCAATTATTACTTGATAAATAATCATAAATAATTTCCAGTTTTGATTAACAAATACATTATATTCAAATATTTTTTCATTAATTATTTATTCTCAATTAAGTATCAATTTATTTAATAACACTTACTTGCCCGTGTAGTTATAAATTGGTAGAAGGAAAAATATATATTACTTTATAATTTGAATCTAATCTAAAGTAATTATTCTTTAATAATTAAAAATTAAAAGAAAAGAAATAACATTTCAAATAACAGATAAAATATTTAAAAGAATAATGAGATTCAATATCAATTTTCTTCTTCATCATCGTCGTCGTCTTTTCGCAGGTGTAAAAATTCAAGAGCGTTATCATCTTCACTGTCATCTTCACCCAGATTAATTTCCAATTCATCCACGATTTCTGGATCAGAAGATCTATCTTCGTTAACATCGGTCTCATATGGTACAGCATTGAGACAAGCTTGCCCATTACACTGGCCACACGCTAAAGAGCATTGCAACCTCGCTTTCCTGCATCAACATCTTGAACCACAACCACTTTTGCAGTTATATAACATCGTATTGAGTAACTCATCTGGAGCAGGTGGAAAAATTGTGATGATAGGTTCTAGCAATCCTTTACGCACTGTCCAACACCATTGCTGGGGTTCCATATCATGTCCTAACGAAGTTTGAACTTGGTAATAAACACGATTGAAATGTTGGTGAGCTACTTCACTTGTTGGTGGGATATTTGATAACTGCACAGGTTTATTGAGCTTTTTCAGTTTGACATATTGTGCATATAAAAAAATATTTAAATATAATCTATTTTTTGATAAAAAATTAAAATTTTTTTATAATTATTGATTGACTAATAATTTATAAACTTTAAATGAGCTGATTTCGATCGGGACAACCAGTTGCTTTCAAGTAATATTTAATCTGCGCTCGCGCTGCCCTCTATCTCAAAAACGATTCAACATAGAAAAAATGTTTGAAACAAAAGTTGAAGAGAATTCGATTCCCTACAATATTGATAATAAATACAATTAGCATAAAACCTATTGGAAACAAAATATTGGCAAAAAAACCTGCAAAAACTCTGTTTTTTTGACTTTTGACCCCCCAATTTTGGAAGTTGCGGAAGTCGAATCACATATGAATTTTGAGAATACTTTCATGATGCCAAAATACAATGTTTAAACAAATTTACAGCTGGGTAGGTCAACTTTCCGAAATACAGGCCTAAATCTACCTAAAATGACTGAACTATAACCTAAACAATGGTTTCAAACCTTTCTCTCCAAAGTGTAATACGTCATAGTCGTAGTTAAATCAATGCTCCTCTGCCAAAACGCGGTTTGTGAATGTAGAATTGATCTTTACAGTAACCTTCAATCTTTTCTAGGATTTGTCGCACCCACATTGCAAAAACTGGACAATTGAGTTTGTTACAATGCTTAGATTTTTTTACAAGAGGGGAATTTCTGGATGGAGATGATAAACCAAAATGTTCGGGGTTCAAAGAAAGAAGAAATATCAAAAATGCCTATCAATCCACATGTTTCTCCGTATTTCGGTAATTCATTTAAAACGTTTCTCTCCAACCGAAAGATTCAGAGGCAAATTGAATGTTGCCATTGACTTTCCTTCAGAAGCATTAGATATACAGCAGAAAATGTGGCTCCTTGTTGTTATAATCTATATGCACTTTCGAATCACAATGGGACTACTACTTACAACGGTCAGCATATTGCAGACACCCTTATAGTGGCACCTGACATGAATACAACAATTCACACGTGTCCCCAATTTCAACAAAATCGCTTTGTGAGTGAGAAGGCATATATCCTCTTTTATGAAGAGGAGGGAACGAAGCAGCACGCCTAATGTGTTTTTTTTTCTATTTTTATTAAATAAATTCTGTTAATTGATTTGTATTTTATAATTATTCTGCTTTGATTATTATAAAAATTGCAAAAGTATATTAGGTAAATTAAAATAGTAACACAAACTATGCATATGTTCTTTCACTATTTGTAAAAAAGTTTCTTCCTATTTGAACACCCTTTACCTGCTTCGAGGAACCAATGAATTTGTTTCGAGAGCAGCTGACATGGGGTTATTTCAATCTAAGCTGTCATACGGATTGGTTTTTTGGTGACTTTCAACTGATTGGGAAAGAATATTCATTTTACAAAAAACGGCTATTAGAATGCTGGAAAGAGCAAAACGAACTGACAGCTGTAGACCACTATTTAAAAAATTTAATATATTAATCGTTACGGTTCTATACACATTTCAATATCTTGTCTATATCAAGACACAAAATAACACTCCTCAAGTTAATCGCAACCATGAATATTTGACCAGAAATGGCCACGATCCATTTATGCCACAACATCGACTGACAATTACTCATAAAAGCTTTTCTACTATGGCGATCAGGCTCTTCAACCATCTACCACAATATAGGAGGACATCTCTGCCCTTATGACGTAAGTGAATTTTTTCACTGCAAGTTTTATTGCTTTGCCTTTTAATGTGTATGCTTTGTACTATATTTCACTTCTTTGATTGACTACTTTTTCTTTTGTGGAAATTCATGTTCACTGATGGTGTAATAGAAGAAACTAGTCACAATATAGAAATAGCGTAGAAAATAGACAAAAGTGTGTTTTTGTAATGTATCCTCAGTGTACTATATTTATCTACCTTGACGATGCTAAATGTGTTGTATCGATAATAAGCAAATAAATTGATTGATTGGGTCAACGGAATTGACGAGTTTGACAATTGCCTACCTGTACATTAGATTACAACGCATATAAAACATGTATATTGTAAAGAGCTCAACAGATTGACTGAAATCATGTCAGGCATATCAGACAGGCGACTGATGAATTTCAACCGCCCGGTTTTCAACCCACCGACAATTCACCCAACTCCTCCAGAGTTCCCAATTTCTCCGAAAACCCGATCATCACCGGCACCGAAATTATATCTCGATGGTGTACGAGTAAGTAAATTTTTCACCTGAGGATCTTGTACCTTATAATCAAACTATTGATGGGTTCTCGTTGCTCCCAGGTGGCTTTTCACCGCATACGGTATTGCACTGGCCCAGGGCAATTTCTCGTATAAATTACCAAAAATACCGGGACCCGCGAATTTTGCTTCAATATTCCGTACGCTAATAGTATATCGCTCATGTTTCATAAAGCACGGGAGACGAAAAAGTATTGACGATCACGTAAGCCTCGCAGCCAAAAGTTATTTCAATAGGCCCGTCTCTGATGATGGTTATTCAAAATACACTCCGTTCCAAAAATATCTTGAAACTGGGGTGATCACCAGATCAATTCCAGACAAAAACGTACTTTGTGAAAATTAAAACCATAATTAATATAAAAATGGGAGTAAATATAATAGCATATCTCCCAACGAAGACTCGATGGCTGTCCTTGTTCATCTTTCACTGCCTGAACCACTGTGCATGCTGTTTTTGGTAAGTGCATTGGCTTGGCATGCGGGGATTGAGCAAACCGGCCATCGGATGCCTGATTCCACGTAGCCCCGCTGGATACGGGAATGACAGAATCTTGATCCTAAGGTGTGTATCCGTGCTGAGAGGATGAATGACACTGAGCCTATCAGCTGCCTCTACGGAACCTTCGAGTAACCGGGTTCCCTCTCGTCGTAGCATCGCCTTGTCACGGCAATGCGGAGCTCTGCCGTGATTGACTTTCTTTCCCTAGCTAATCGTGGGACTTTTATGGACAGAGTAAACTTGAAAATTCTTTCTGACGCTGAGTCTACAGAGGAGATGAATGTTGATCTTACGACTCCAACTGACCTCCCTGTAAATTTGGATCAGGAGCGAGAGCTTCTCAACTCTCCAACTCCTGATTCAATAACTGAACCTAAAGAAAGGTTTGGTGGTGCAGCCAGGAAACGACTGAGTCGTCTTCTCAAGAGCGGGGTACCTTATGAAACCGCCTTGCACCAAATTCTTGAGCTGCGTGCGCAGAATCTGTCTCAGGTGGAGGAAAAAACACCCCATGAGCAGGTTAGCAAACGTTTGCGCTCAAGTGATTATTCACCAAAACCAAGGGCAAAAAAGCCAAGCACGGTTGAATCTAAGGCATCGTCAGGTGTAGCTGACGTGCAAAACACTCATAAGGGAATGTTGTTGCGGGTATCAAGGTGGAAATCTTGCACCTTGACTATCCGAGTAACTCTTTAACGATGAAGCAGCAGATCATATACTTTGTGCCTGCCCCGCTGGGAATCGAATCAGGTTTTTTAGAGTTCGGTTTCGTTAGGAAGCTGAGTTTATTTGGTCGGACGTGAATAGGTGTGAGCTACAATAAACCCTCGCGAGTTGCGGTGAACGATCGAGTAGACCTTCTAACTTTGGACCTAACCTAACCTACGAAGACGCATCTACGGGATCGACATAAAATTTTTGAATATCAAAGATTAACGATGCCTCCCAAGGCGGTCAGATGCAAAGCCAAGCTTTGACATCGAACACTGAACGAGGTTTGTCTTCTGCCTGTCACTGCAGCTTCTACTGCAAATTAACTACATCAACTTGTGATTGGACATCAGACACCGCTGTTTCGACCCGCCAAGGTCACATCAGTTGTGCCAGGCTGAACCATCTCCCCCTATAGAGATGCTATCTGAAAGATCTACTGTGAACTCAATACCTGATAAACGACGCTCCTCAAGGCGGTTAGTAGCAAAACCAAGCTTTGATAATTCATATCATGCTCTTGATTTGCGGAGACGAGGGCGCAGGTCGGTTTACAACACTTGTCACTGTAGACCAACTTAGTTACACCGGGATAGTAGACACTGCTCAAATACCAATAAAACAGGGAATACGGTTCACATGACAGTTTCAATACGGTTTTGTATGCCTACCCTTGAAATGAATGAATGAAAATACTAAATTATCTCTATTGAACATGAATTGTCACTAGATAAAGAAATTAAAGTGTCAAAGTTCTGTAATTTCCTACTCTTGTCAATGGCTGCTTCAGTAGGTACAGGATCTCACCCTAGGGTTCAAGCCACTAAACCTTACAACTTCTGATCAAAATCCTATTTCCAGAATCATCGAGAAAACTCAAAGCTGCTGTTTAACACTCCTCAAAATAATCAAAATTAACGATTTCAAAATAGAATCCACTCTTGAATTAGTGTCTATAAATATCTCAAAAGGTGTTATTCATTTTCATTTACATGAATAAACACACATTGAATGAGTATCGGTTCAAAGTTCAGGCAATGATACCACCTGTTCTGTAAGTCCATTCAGAACACCGACTCTATATATGACATTACTAAAAGTAGACATCTCTGTCTGTACCTCACTTCACTATGAAAAACAACGGTATGACTGAATAAAAGAAGAATAGTACTAGTTGATATCGATTTATATATCTAATCGTAACATGAATAAAAATTATCAAAATAGACAATATGGACTTCAGCTGTACTCTGCTTGGAATATCTGTGAAAATAGAAATAGAAATAAATGGTATGCTACAATCTACAATTCAAAATTGGCAAAATGGGGTTTCTTTGTATTCTTTAGATTATCCCACAATCAGTATAAAATGAAAAGTGGAAAATAGAATGTTGAAGAACAATGTAAAGGAGAAATCAAGATCATAGGCGAGAAAAAAAATCATGTCAGAGGCAAGAATAGATCAGATATACAGTGTGTGCCAAGATTGATGTTACAAGAAGTCTGATGTCTCAGAAATTGTTGAATTTCTGAATCTAATGAAGATTCTAATAGCTGAGTGACGTCAAATTTCAAGGCAGTAGTTAAAGCAGTTTCAGAATATCAGATTTCATGAAGAGACTTCTCAACAAAATCAAACAATGTTGCATTCATAGATATGAATACTCACGATTTGGAATGAATTTTCATTCTTCCTTTTTCGGGAAAATCACATATAAATATGGTTTCTCTTGACCTATTTCTTACTCCGTTTATTATATAAAAAAGAAACCAAAATGTTAGTGTTTATAATTTTTTCGGTATTAAACGTTCGGGGGGCGTTCACTTTCGGCAGTAGTAGTTACGGGTTTCTTAAGAGATACTTTTGAAATTATCCTAAATTTACGATGCGATGGTGGATGTTTATGAATCAACGAAGATTTTGAAGCAATTACCTGAAAATGGATTTGATCACGCGATGGTGGAGCTTTCTATCAAATAACTCGGAATCATTTTTCAATACCGGGTTGCAATTAGCGATATGGCAATGAAATATAATGATTTCTTTAATATACATTTGAGATAACGTCAAGTTTCATAGTTAGAAAAATAATTTTTCTGATTAATTCCAATGTAAAGTGTGACTGATATTTTGAGTAATCAATTCAGCCTCAAAGTTTTATATTGAATGAAGGAAGTTTGTATTGTTTCATGAATAATGGAACAGATTGGAATATCAATGACACACTGAAAGGAATGAAGATGAAATTTGCAAGATAGGATAGGTTAGCTTAGGATGGGATAGGATAGGATAGGATAGGATAGGATAGGATAGAATAGGATAGGATAGGATAGGATAGGATAGGATAGGATAGGATAGGATGGGATAGGATAGGATAGGATAGGATAGTATAGGATAGGATAGGATAGGATAGGATAGGATAGGATAGGATGGGATGAAAACTTTTATTGTTTACTCCATTTTCACCGTGTTGGGGAAACGCATCTAAAAAGAGGAAATATTTGTGAAGGATATTTAATTATTACACTGTTTCAAAAGTTTCCCCAATGTATCCAGAACTATCATTAATACAATGAAAGGAGTTCAACTTTTTGGTTACTAAAAAGTTTTCTACGGAAAAGTGACGACACTCATTCTATAGAAGTCATCGTAAGTAAAAAATATAGTATGTTTTCAAGAAACTCATAATAAGGATTAAGTGAAGTCTAAAAATATTGTTTGCCAACGTACATAAATATTGTTTTACATTTTGAAGCGATTAACTTTGTCTTAGCAGATATTTCAATGAGAAATGATATACTTGTTTTCAAAAATTCCCACAAAAATCAGTAGGACACTCAATTGCATTCCTTCATGATTGGTTTCATTAGAAGTTGAAACTATATAGCCGAAATATGTGCCACAATAATCCCTCGCGAGTTGCAATGAATAATCGATTAGATCCACTTAATTTGGAATTACGTAGTACCTATATAATCATTCATCTGAGAAATTATGGAGCATTTTTATTTCTTACTTCTCATTTTACATTAGCAAAAATGTATATATCTCGAAATAAAAAAATCAGTTTAGACGATTTGAACAGATTCTGCACGGGTTTTCTAGCCATTTATTGATATTATAATTTCAAAACTTCGAATAGGAAATACGTTGGAATGTCATCCAAAGACAGCAGTTTTAATTTTGCTCTCATTCTGTCTGTAATTTACCGTCCATTTACAATTTCAACAACATTTGGCGTTTTTCCGAATATCTACTCTCAAATTCACCTCATACCTCTCGTTCAATATCCATCTGAATATATGAGATTGAATGTGACCCTGTCCACTTTACGAATTTACAAATACTTTTCATTCGTACTCTGTGATTTTTCTGATATCGAGGTATTTCTCATCTGGAACATGCTGAATATGGAAAGGAAAATGCAAATAGTGGTAATTGTTGGGTACAAATTTCATAGTGCGGAACTGAATTAATTATAAAGTCGGGAGAATTTTAGAGGGTCAAACTAGTCCTTTTAATTGAAAGGTAAAACACTCACGAATTTATCAACTTAGTGGGTGAGCCACATCTAATCCCGGCACACTCTATAGCACGTTGAAAACTAGGCATGATGAATATTAATGATCTGAATAACAGAGGTACCGATTCATTCTTGCCGAATAATGGTTTGCTGATTTTTAACACTCAAAGTTTCTACCGTTCCATTTATTCAAAAACAGATTCCCTCATCCTTCTTTTTTTTTTTTTTTGTATCAAGATGGAGTAGTAGAAAGCCAAAAACTTTCTTTCCCAAAAATTAATCACTCCTAAAAAATATAACCCCTTCAAGTCGAGAAAACTTCAATGCAATACTTATGATGACCGATTTTACGGACGTTGTTCGATACGAATAAAACACCTTTCTAACTTGAACAATTTCAAAACCCAGAGTTAATCAGGATGTCTTCATTCAGAATGATGCTACTATTCATCAGTGTCATTTCAGATTTGGGGTAGATACTTTTTCTGCATCGGAATGAAAACACTGCCTCTCAACGTGAATTTCGCTAACTGAATTAACATCATCAGTTCACCACCAGCGATCGGCTTCGGCAGGAAAGACATAATCCGCGCTACGACTCCAAGAAAGAAGAAGCGAAACAACAGTGGGTGTAAACCCCAAGACACTGTCTAGTTGCCATAAATAGAAGGAGTCACCAACCGAATTGAGAAAATTCGAAATCAGGAGAAAACTAACACCGTCTTCAAACCAACGAAGAAAATATCGTAGTATCTGAGATCGGCAAAGGAGAACAGAGACCCACTCAAGTCAGCAGGAATTTACAGGATTACATGTAACTGTGGTGAAGTCTATCTCGGTCAGACGAAAAAAATATTGGCCCAGCTAGTCGAACACAAGAGGAGTTGCCGATTGGGTCACATCAAGAAGTCTGCAGTCGCTGAACATGCACTGTCCGATGGGAACAACAAGATCCTGTTCGAAAATACAGAGACGCTAACAACATTGAATTATTCAACAAGAATGTATTTTGAAGTCATAAAAATACACTTATATCGAAAGAACTTTAACAGAAAGGAAGAGAGAACATATTTACTAAGATCCGGCACACAGCATTGAAAAGCTCCAAAACGAAACCAAATCGCACGGGAAGTATGCGGGAACCCGCTATTGGTGATTACTACCGCAGTTGCAGTTGAAATGGTTGAAGATTATAACCAAAGAAGACCAAGGCAAAACCAGAAAACCAACCAGAATACAATAAAGACAACTTTTCAAAAGGATTAGTCTTTGGAATTGGTTTAACATTTCAAGTTTTTCTTACATTTTGATAATTTATTCCGGAATGAAATTTTAAATTTTCAAAACAACTTCAATGAAATGAATCTGCAGCATATAAACGTCGAATTCTCAAAATCTCAAAAAAAAAGGAGATGTTATTCAATACACCTTAACTTAACTATATTCTATCATTCCGATAGAACCCAACCAGTTGGTTTGATCAAATCAAAGATTGATATAAAGTAGAAAAAATCATATAATTTGTTTTGTTGGTATTTAAAGCAACTTTTTCATTCATCTATTTAATAACTGTCACTAGAATGAAGAAGTTTAAAGTTCAATTTACAATCCAACGATATGTAAATTTGAAATACTATCAGGAATTGGATGTGGATATCACAAAGTTCCTAATTGGAATTTGAAAAAAACATTATTTCAATAATAAAATTGAATCAATCATTTGCATCCGAAAAATGTTACTGGCCTGATCTGGTAAAAACATTCAACAACAAAATAATTTTGATATATTCGAAATCAATGAAAAACAAATGAAATAAAAATGAATTGAATGTTGAAGTTGTTGAAATTGATCGTGCGTTCAAGCTCTGTAACATGTAACATATTGTAACATCATTCTCACCTTCAGTAATTTTTCCATCCACAATTACCCATATTTCATTCTGGTAGTGTACTGGTAACACACATAACTTTGAGACTGGTATTCGCTCATAACATCAAAAAGACTCATTTTTCCATAATTTACTAGAAAGATGAACTACTTTTCCCTAGGTGAGTTAGGTTCATAGATTAAAACAACATCTTCATTTATTTTGACTGTACGTTGAACCATTTGCTTCTTCTAATTACTCATAGCTTAGACTCACATGACTAACATTGGCAGAATATATTGGCAATCTTCTGAGGTATCTTTCTAAATACATAACATTAAAAAATTCATCGATAGTGCACACTTTTATCATCAGTACTACAGCAAATTCAGAAGTATATATAGAAAAATTGTAAAAGCAGCGAAAAGTTGCTACTACCATAACAGGATCTGCAAAAGTAAGGATACCATCAGAGAAACATGGCGATTAGTGAATGAGCTTTGGGGCAAAACTCTCACTCTGGCGAAGAATGTCACTTTGGATGGCAACACTCTGAATGAATTGTATGGCTCAATAAAAGAGACTGTCAAATAATATAGATAAAGCACCAGATCCATTATTATCCATGAATAACATTATTATCAATAAGGCATTTATTTTACATGAAACCAATCTAATAGAGCTAATAGATACAATAAAGCATATCAGAAATAAAACTTTTTGTTCAAAATATGTCTGTTCTGTTCTGTTTTTCCGTTAACCAGCTTTCGCACCGCTGTGAACAACAACCCTCAAAAGTCGATACTTGTGGGAACTAAGCACTAACGAGGTCTTACCTTTTAACGTGTGGATTTTAACAGGTTGGATGATTGCAAGTAAAAATTGATCGTTCAGCCTAGGGCTTGAATCACCGACCAACACGGCGGTGTAGTTGAGTGAGTGAACAAAGCACCCACGTCGAATCGACCAGCTACCGACCGATAACATATTGATAACATCGATAACATATCGGTGAGAACTTTTGAGAATATGCCAATCGTTGCTCTGGAGTTACAAATCCAGTTTATTAATGACTCCTTTACCAAGGCAACGTCCTCACAATTCTTAAAAGCAAATGTTGTGATCCCCCTTCACAAGAAGGGTGACACCTCAGTTCCCTCAAACTTTCGACCCATCTCGCCTTGGTAAAATCATAGAAAAATTGATAAAAATTTGGTTAATTAACTTCATATCTGCCCACAAAGTCTTAAATCCTCAACAATTTGGCTTGCAAAAAAAATACAGGAGATTCATTTTTCCAGAAGTAAATTCTGCTGCACGAAATTCTGCTGCAAAAACTCCAATACTATGGTTTCAAGAATCAAAGCCTTAACTGGATAAAATCATATCTGAGTCAGATATTGTCTTTGTCAGATACGGAGTACCTCAAGGCTGGGTATTGGGGCCAGTAATGTTTTTGTTGTATTTTAATGATCTAGCAGGAAATATTCACAATTTGCAGATGACACAACCATTCTGTGGCATGACGATATCTACAATAGTCTTCAAAACAAAATAGCACCAGATATTGTTAAAGTGAGAGAGTGGTGCAACTCCAATCTGCTATCCTTCAATATAGCGAAAACCAATCATATATCATTCGATAAATTGATGGATGTAGCCGTTAATACGTGGTAGGAAATCAAAATAAAAAAAAGAGAAATGAAACTTTCTATGTTTTTACCTATTTTGTTTGTAACTAACGTTACTGCAGTTTCGTCCTATATGGACATTTTCAATCAATGATTCATTACATCTAATGTAATGTAATGTAATGTAATGAATGTAGTTTATTGTATAAGTTTGAAAATGTCCGTTTAGGACAAAACTGCAGTAACGTTAGTTACGATTAAAAGTGGTAAAAAACGTAGAGATTTTCATTACTCTTTTCTTCATTATATCATTTGATTGCAATTCATCAGGCATTCCGATGGGTAATGATATTATATCAAACAAAAAAATAAATAAATTTTTTGAAATCAATCTGGAAAGCAACCTCAATTTCAATGACCATATTAATTTGCTGACAAAAAAAGCTTCAGGTTGTTAAAAATGGTGTCAAATGAATTGAGTATTGTGACCGCAAAAATTGTGTACCACGCTGTGGTTGAATCGCATCTAAGGTATGGTATGTGTTACAAACATAAAGGAAGGTCTCGAAAAGGAACTAGGAATCATCCGAAATGACCTACAACGAAATGGTTTCTCCAGAGTGATGATAGAACAGGCCTTAGCTAGAAGACATCAAGAACTCCACAAGGAAGAGAAGCCACCTCAACCAGTACTTGTAGTTCCCTACATCAGAGGATTATCGGAAAGGAT
>WOGN01003880.1:0-14726 GCA_015342105.1 Leptinotarsa texana
TTAAAAAATAAATCATGATAATTGAAAAATTCTGATATATGTTCAACTGCAGAAGCACATTTGTCTTTCATTATTTCATCATCTGATGCCGAGATGATCATAGAAATGTCGTCGGCATAAGCTGTATAATGAACTTCAGAAACAACAGAGTCTATATTGTTTACATATAGAATAAAAAGGATTGGGCCCAGAATGGACCCTTGAGGTACTCCCATATCTACACTGAAAGGCTCAGAATTTA
The DNA here is from genome assembly GCA_015342105.1 of Leptinotarsa texana. Classification (NCBI taxonomy): domain Eukaryota; kingdom Metazoa; phylum Arthropoda; class Insecta; order Coleoptera; family Chrysomelidae; genus Leptinotarsa; species Leptinotarsa texana. The sequence continues at coordinate 242 of WOGN01003880.1, forward strand.
TTCTCTGGATTTCATTTTTGACCGTACACTGGAGAGATACATATTGTCTCCTACCTTCAAGGAATGAGGATATCCAGTTGAGAGATGCACCTCTTAGTCCATATCTTTCCAATTTCAGTAAAAGTTTTTGATGATTGACGCAGTCGAATGCCCGACTCAAATCACAGAATATCGCTGCCGGGCATTCACCTGCCTCAATATATCTAATTACCTCATTATATAATGAAAAAATGGCAGTATTAGTTGATTTTTCTGCACGAAAGCCATGCTGCGTGTTTGTTAATATTTTGTGTAGATTCAAAAATGAAGTAAGTCGATCCAAAAATGCATATTCGAATATCTTTGATAGTCCATATGGTACTGTTACTGGACGATAATTTTCCATTAAGTTCGGGTTGTTTTTCTTGAAAATGGGAGTTACTTTTCCGATTTTCATTTCTTGCGGAAAGACACCTTTTACAAATGACAGATTAATCAGATATGTTAATGGTTTTATTATCGTTGGAAAAATTCTTTTCCAAATGTACATGGGAATATCATCTGCTCCAGAGGATTTCTTATTTTTTAATTTATTCCCTAATAAGGATAATAGTTCAGTTTCAGTAAATGGTTTCAAGAACATTGTGAACACATTAAAAAAGTTTTCCTTGAAATTTGTATGTGGAGCTTTATTAACTGATATTTGATTGACCAAACTGAGGGGGGCCTCTATAAAAAATTTGTTGAGTTCAGATGCTACAGTATGTTGATCTTCTACCATAGAATCATCAACTTTGAGAGAAATATTCTTTCTTTTGCAGTTTTTATTTGTGAGATTAGACACAACATTCCATGAGGCACGCATTGTGTTTGGAGAATTGAATATAACACCTTGATAATATTTTTTCTTCTTTTCTTTCATTAAACTGTAATGTGTTCTTTTAGCTTTCCTATAAATATGTGCAAAAGAAGGAAAAGCAGCCTTCAAGGCAAAAAGATTTTTCAAAGCTTGACTTGAATGTTTTACTTCGGTATCAACCCATTTTTTCTCAACAACTTTATAATAAAAACGTTTTTCAGGAAAATGTATGGAGAAGTTATGTTTTATAATCTCAAAAAAAGAATTGAAGGCTTCATTAATCTCTGAAATGTTATAAATGTACTCCCAATTTTCAGACAACAATGAGTTCTCAAAGTTATTAATATTATATTCACTGAAACTTCTTTTGAATTCAGTTTTTGGGGAAAAGGAGGTATGTTCATTGAATTCATCTAACTCTAAGAATACTGTTCTATGATCAGAAATTTCATTATCGAAGACACCCCATGAGCTATAGACGATGTTGAAGGAAAATATGCCCACCGACGACAAAGATGATGAGGTAGCAAAATGCACGTGTTGTATAGATATCTCTGAACTGAATGAATGGATAATCTTTTATGGATAAAATGATATCGAATTGTAAGAAGAGGTATAATGATAATTTTCGTTATATTCACAATGTATAGTCATCACAATGTAAGAAAACAGAGGCAAGAAAAAGATATTCGAATCATTATTTGGGAGAAAAATCACAGTATAACAAAATCTTAAATATCTCAAAATAGTTAAATTTCATTAATAGAAACAGGTATACAGGTTTATTTACCAAGAGGAATCTCCAGTTTGGCGATGTAGAACACCCTGTATGAAAGATTTAACACAATATAGATCCCTTGGGTGAATAACTCGTATTTTTTTACATAACGATAGTTTCTCTTAAAATTCTCACAGACCATATATAACAGAAAGTAAGGTATCGGCAAAAATGTATACAACATTCATTCTTCACTAAACGGAAGTATGTAGATGAGAACAAATTAAATAGAATCTGGCAAATCAGTTCCTTGAGGCCATAAATCACAATGAATCGATGTAACATAATAATGATAGTCAAGTTACTTCGGTAAGTTATGAAATATGTTATGATTTCCTGATAATATTAAGAAGAGAATTATTACCAACTTTTACTTCTTTTTGTTGATCATTGAATTCAGGTATACGAGTTCATTAATTTTACGGATACTTAACAAAGAGATAAGAAACATCAGTTTATAATGTAGAAAGTTATTGAATAAGAAGATATAAAAACTGAATTCCAACTGATGACGGCCTTTCCCACTATTGTTAACAATAGTCCTTTCCTTAGATTTGGCAGGTTCGTCAATGAGTTTCAAATTTTAAAAAAATCAGTAAATAAGTGAATCATAATCAGTGTGAAAGTTCACAGAATATTGAACCAACATGTTGCTGAACTGAAAATAGTTGCTTGGATACTTGATAATTCGTCAATATTGAATGGGAGCAATTCATTAATCGATTTCATATACAAATCTTTCAAATTTAAAAGTCTCGGGTTTCATAGGATCAGTATTTCAAAATTATTTTTGTCTGAATAGTGTATTCAAAGTTATGAACTAGTCTTTTTCTAATTGCATATTTGAATGATCAATAAAATTATTTTTCTAATAGATATGTTTTCGTCAAAATCGACCTTATGACGAATGTATTCAATTTTTCCTGTGAAAAAATAGAATAACCAACAATAAATCATCCTGATTGAGTTTATTTGTCATTCAGAAAACTATTTTTTGTCAAATTCTACAAAATTTAAAACGCGAAACCGTTTTCAAACGAAGCATTCTATATTCTTTCAAAATCCTTTCAATCACCAAAAGAAATCAGCTTATTCACCATTGTATCTACAATTGTTTTGGATAAACACGACAGTGATATTATTTATATTACTACCAATTAATTATATTAATCATTTTACGTTTCAATTCATAATATATAATATTCACTTCACACTCAGATTAGATCTTATATACCTACTACATCTTTGTCAAGAAACCCCACTGGCATATATCAACATAATCGCCAACTACTTGTGAAACATTTTGGAACTTAAATCATTAATAACAAACGAAGAATCATAGTGATTAGTAGCTTTATCATAGTTTGCATATGTGAATAAGATTATCAGCATCATTATTTTTTCCCGAAGGTTAAGCTGGACAGGCGCTGTTTCCATAAAAGTACCGTGGATGGTGATGCGGCAAGCCATGCACCTGGTATCAGGAACTTCTATATTATTAATCATTATTTCTTTACCTAAATTTGGTCAGGTCCTATCCCCTGCAGCACTGATACATTCAGGAGGACGCACCAGGAGGGCGCACCACTCCCCATACCATGGTGTAAGTGATCACTGGGTCCGAGAATTATGTGCCCTGAGTAAGGGCAGTGAACCAAGAATGACAGCCTTCTGCATTTATAAGGCTAAGATTTCTGCCTGAGTGGGGTAAGTCGGCATAATTTTGAGATTCGAGAGTAGAGAGGGCATAATTCTACCAAGACCTCCAATAATCAGAACAACCATCTTCTCAGAGTAGTCTAGATAGAGTCTGAGGAGTACGAAGAGAAAGTCTGGATATTTTATCCGTTTTCCTCCTCTTTTCGGATCAGGATCTGAAAACTCCACGACAAATGTATTGTTCTAGTGTCTAAGCAGGACTATATCATGCTCATTATTTTGTACGAGGCTGAGGGTGGGGAACAAATAGTTTCAATGAATTCGGCACTTCTCGTTCTCCACAAAGGATTCAATTCCCCCCGGAGCGTAGGACAACACCGGTGTCGCTCAGACGCCTCACGGTATACCCTTCACCTTGTGTTAGAAACCTCCGTACCCATCACGCAACTGCGGTAGACTAAGGCGTTGAAATCATCATGGCCTGCCAGGATGAACCCTTCAGTTTCCGACTTCAGACCACTCGACCTGAGGAAAGCGAAGATTAGGCGTTTTGATTAGCCAAGGTCTTCAATGTTGTTGAAGAAGACTCCATGCCATCCTTGTATTGCAGCAGGAGAGAAGTGATAACTGCGGCTTTTTTGTGTGCCTTTTGCTGAACAGGTGACAGTGTCAAAAACTGAATCGAGTTTACCAGCTACTGGGATAGCTGCCCTAAAGGAAAATCCTCCAATTCCTGCTCTCTCATGGTCGCGGACCGTGCAAAGAGGGAGATCCGAACTCCCGTCGAGTTATTATTATTATTAATATGAACTGCAGTTTTTTGTACATCGTTTCAGTTATTTTCTGAACTACCTTCAACAAAATTGCGCAGTGTTTTTTAACACTAAATGAATGCACAGCTAGGAGATGTGCAAATTGTTCAACACCTCATTTTCAAATGAGTTACCTCCCTTCACGAATTCAGACCTTCGGCCAAAAATATCTGACATCCCACACGTTACTTTTTCTTTCCGAGATGACATAAGCGTGTATGCAGAGGTGTCTATTAGGATAGGTTCGGTAAAACGATCTTCATGCAAGTAACAGTTTTCGTTGGCCGGCCTTGATTGGGAAACTGAAAGTGAAATGAAGTGCCATTAACGGTTATTTATTTCAATAGAAACGAGCATCGCTAATCATATAATGATTAATGAATGAGTGGTGACTTCGACAGAACTATAGATGTGCCGATCTCCGTATCAATTTGAAGTGCTCGGGATTTTTATTCAGAGTGATTATGATGCACATAAGAGGATAGTAATTTTCATGGAACTAGAATGTAATCAAGTCTGTCTATAATAGAGGTCATAATAAATCGCAGCCTTGGAAGCTTTCAAAGTTTTCTTGTATATAAAAAAACTCAGAAATGACCATTTTTATGATCTTCCTATTCCTGTCTCTATCTTTACATGATGGACGAAATTTGGGAAATAAAGAAGTGGGTAACAAACACTGTGTCTCGAAATACTTGTCAAAATTATCCATGATAATAATTATACTATTTGCACACTATATATTTGCGCTATACAAAGAACCTACCTGCATATTTTAAGATTTTAGGTTTAGTAGCTTCGGCTGTAGGTTAATATAAGAACAAGCAACAACTAGTAATTTAAATTCTTAATTTAAAATACAGTAACTGAAAAAATATGTCAACTGTACTAAGTAATGAATAGCGTCGAGAATCGAATTATGTTACCTATATAGAAATTTGCAAAACTAATACAATCGTCAACGACCTCTGTCGTTCTTCCCGGTCTCGGCGATGGCGCTTCATTGTTTAGACCGCCCCTCTACTCCCGCACATCGTTCCCCGTTGTCTTACAGTAGACGCGATGCATAATGGTTCATTGCGTTGGGTCAAGTTAATCTTATCATGATAACTTTTTGACGAATCGCCCAAATTACTTAATTTAAAAGACAAAGTTCATCTATATTAAATACGACAATTGTATCCATTTTTATAACAATTTGACAGACATTCTAAAATATGCATTGTAGAACAAGTATCCAATTTAATTGTATTTATGGTATTTTGTATATAGTGGCTACCACATAAGAGGTAGACATATGCTACGGACTTTTATTTAGAAATATTCAAAATAAACAAGCTAACGGTACAGTAACTGCATGTAACTCCAACGGTATAGGCAGCGCACGCCAAGATAGCTCTCAGGGGGCAAGAATTATTCCGACTTACTTAGACTTACTTAATACTTATCGTTATATTACGACCAAAAAATTACACAAAACCTTTGTAAATTGTAGCTTATATGAAAGTCTGATCTATAAGCTGTATTTATGTAAAGTTTCATCTAAAGCCGTGCAGCAATAAGCAACAAATTTCATTTCATTTTCAATTGTTCAATTTTTTATTTTCTTACTTATTTTCATTTCATTGTATTTATTCCTCAATAGAATTGTTATTTTCAGCTATTCTTTTATTTTTTGGTTTTCATTTGTTCTTTCAGAGATTCCAAATCATACTATATTATATTTAGATGATGGAACTCCGAAGTAGTAACATTAACGTGATATTCATGTATAGCTTTGAGTTCTAGACCCAAAAAATATTTGTTCTCACTCTTTTCAAGTAACTCTGACAGGAATTTGTATGATCATACAGTTATGATGAAAAACATCGGGAAACTTCTCATAATATTGTGAGATTGGTTCTGACATGCAATATACAAAATGATTACAATAACACGTGTAACAACATTTACCAACTTCACTTCTTCCTTTTTCTCATAAATTACATTCATCACTTACATAATAAAAACGTCTGAAACACTAAAATTTCAATTATGATTCAATATTTATAACCATCCCATATATTTACCGATGTGTATATTCATAAATGAATTATGTATTATTATAACACCGTTTTGAATTCAACTTATGAGTCACTATGACTGAATAAGAATAATAAGATAGCTATTTATATAATAACACGGAATGTGCGTACATTTATGACAATAAACAATTGTTATGTTCATCTTGATAGGCAGATTCATCCTTCGCTATGGTCCGTATAACTTTTTCAAAGGAAAATCTTGAATAACATAATCGTCCGTCAGGTTAAGAAAGAAATCCTTCGGCAATAAATTGTGGTAATTTTTTCACATCAAAGCTGGATGTTTATGGTCAGAAATGTTTGTAACCAGTTACAATATGATTCAAATTGATATATTACCTTCGTAGTATTTTTTGACGGGGGAGATGTAGTAACAAAATTAATGCAAGTCATTGTGCCAGGAGCATATGTATTGCCGAGGTCTGTTGTTTGTAGTATCCTTAATCTCTTGACTGCAAAAAATTTGAATACCAGATTAATTCTTTAGTTTCATACGATATTTCAAAAGTATATAAATTACATACTTCAATCTAACTCAAATTTATCTTGGTTTTTAGTGAAACTGAAGGGAATTTTTTTTTGATTTTTGAAAGACAAGTATTTATGTAATTATTAAATTGACTGTAAGATTCTAAAAGTTTTAGATAGACACACAATGAAATAAAAGCTCCAGGAATCTCGATTAGGACTATGGGTGTCTGATAATAGTAATGAATATGATAAAAACATTAGCAAATACTAGAGACACTATACATTTGAGTAACATTATACAAGTTTTAATCCGAATGGCAAATTGAGAAGTCCAACCACAAAGTCCTGCAGAATCATGTAATCATTATCAGTTAGGGGGAATATGACTTAAAATTATGCTCTTCCTGAATAGGCATTTTTGTTTGTCATTAATTTTTGTCGTCTCTCAGTATGAGAGATCCCATTAATTTTCCGGCAAATTTTTCCAGACGCTAAAATAATCTACCCAGGCATCAAGTCATGTAAGTTCAGTTTCCAATGGTTCTTGAAAATGCCTTCAAAGCAGAATCCGAAACATTGAACAGATGACAACTACAGACTTGGTTCAACCCAGACGACAGTACAACAAATTACTGACCAAACTTATCTGAACCTAGTCGAATTCACAGACACACAGTTCAATCTAAGGAGTTGGCAGATTGTGAGAGAACTCGAGACGAGACCTGGAGGGTATGCAAACTGAGGCCCCGGCGTCAAGTCACATCAATTTCTTAAAAAGGGCTCCCAAAATAGGAGCCGAAACATCGAACACAAAACTCCAGACGCGGTTCAACCCAAACTCAACGACAACATGCTACTGACCCCGGAAACCTATCCGAACACCCAAATGTACACAGTGTTGCCTAACCTTGCACTTAGGTATACCGTACTGATGACAGCTAATGAGCCAGAAACACGTGTCTGCGGATTGCATATTTTCTGAGAGTTTCGTCTATTTTTTCCTTCATCTGATTACATCAAATCCTCTTACTGAATTATCATCTATATCGTATACTAGACCCGAATGTCACGCAGGTACCTAGAATCAGCCTCGGGACACACCAAACCGGTATTTTAACACCTCGACACGTGTTTCGATCACCAAGTGATCATCTTCAAGAATCACGAAACACATGTCGATGTGTTGAAATAACGGTTTGGTATTGGGAAAAACCTCCAGTAATATTCATTCCTGTATTGATTTCAATTTAAGAGCCACCGGTGGACAACTGTTTCAGCCTATTGGGCCTCGTCAATACAGGGCAGGCGGTCCACGATTGAGAACAAAATGTGAACTTGCCTAGTACTTATGTCAGTGTTGTTGGCTTGACCAATCAACTGAAAACTGCGGTAGCAAAAATCCATATATTTCTAGAAATGATATGAAATCGAGAAAGATTAATGCAGTCAAGCTGCTGGAAAAAAGTTCCATGAAAATCAAAAGATAAATAGATAAGTACTATCCTTATCATTCCCATATTGATTTTGATTTAAGAGCCACCGATAAACAGCTGTTTCAGCCTATGGGGCATCATCAGTACCGGGCAGGCAGTCCTCTATTGAAGACAAAATGTGAATAACCAAGAAAAGTACTTGATAAAAATAACTGCGTAAACGCAAGAGAGACATAAGCGGAACCACCTATTGGTGTGATACTCAAGTCACCTTGCCAAGTTTTTATGTCAGTGTTGATGGTTCGACAGATCAATCGACAACTGCAGTAGCAGAAATTTGGAAAGCTTTCCTGGAATGCCATCAGAAAACGAATCCATATATTTCTAGAAATAATATGTATTCGAGAAAGGTTAATACAGTCAAACTGCTGGAAAAAAATTCAATGGAAATCAGAAGATAAAAATATAAGTACTATTTTGATCATTCTCATATTGATTTCAATTCAAAAGCCACCGATAAACAGCTGTTTAAGCTTATTGGGCAACTTCAGTACTGGGCAGGCAGTCCTCGATTGAAGACATAAAAACTTGGCGATTTGACTTAGATGTCACACACGTTGGTGGTTTCACTTATGTATCGCTTGCGTTTACGCAGTTATTTTCATCAACTACTTTTCTTGGTTATTCACATTTTCTCTTCAATCGAGGACCGCCTGCCCGGTACTGACGATGCCCATTAGGCTGAAACAGCTGTCTACCAGTGGCTCTTAAATGTAAATCAATATGGGAGTGATCAGAATAGTACTTATCTTCTTATCGAACGATAACAAGTCTTGATTATGGCGAAATGTCGACCTTTGAGGAATATACAACGAATGTACACCAGGAAAAATATGTACCTACCTAATTTTGTGTTTACTCGAAGAACGAGCGATAACTAGTCTTGATAATGTCATCTCAGATAATGACGAAACGTCGACCTTTATAGAATACACAACGAATGTACAGCCGGAAAAGCGACTTTTTTTTATAAAAATATATCCCTAACTAATTTTGTTTTTACTCAGGTTCAAATATTCTCTTACTGAGTGGCATGTGTCAAATTGTTTAAATTGAAAAGAGTTCAATAAAATTTCGAAATAATTCGCTAAACGTTTTTCCTGCTGCAACACTAACACGAGACGAAATACGCATTAATTTAAATAAAAACTATTGCTGTGAACTTTCCAAGCGAATTTTTAGTTGCAACAAATATTTCTTTGGCTAGTTAATTATCAACAAGAACTTATTGATAATTAACTAGAAAATGCGTGATCCTAATTGTTATTATTATCGTAATCTCCTAGCTCCGTGACTTTCCAATGTTTTATTGTCCATGAACCGTTCAGGTCTATTTTTTATATTACACAGTAGCGTGTTGTAAAAAAAATCCCAACCTACAGCAGAGAAATATTCCACGAGAATATTGCATAAACGGTTGCGAATGAGATATCTTCAGGACAGAACAAGATTATATGTTTTCATGTTAATCATTCAAGCAATAACAATAAACCGAAGAAGAATTCGAAATATAGAAATCTCCGCTGACGTCTCACTTTCATTTATTTAAATCGAATCGGTTTTATCGACCTTGGAATCTTCGACGGATGATTTGTTTTGCAGAGAAAATAGTTTTGTGCAAATAAAAGACGCTGATGTAATCTAAAGCAAATCCGAATGAGACGAAACTTTATTCAAAATAGCGATTATTTAACTGCAATCAAGTGATATAGATTGTTTATTTTTTAAGAACAGAACACGAACACTGCAGGAAAATCCTTGAGACGCTCCAATAGCGGTGCCTGTGCGAACGTAGCGATTCCCGTTGGATTTGAATCGCTGGAGATTCAATTCATTTGAAAAAATGTTCTCAGGAAGTATATTCCACATAAACACAGTTCACCAAATTAAAGAGTTCCTAAACAGTGAAGTTCGAGGTGTACTGAGTTGAACCCCAAAAAGATAAGCAGCCACAGTCCGTCACGTATTTATGATATCCACCGCTCTTGGCGATATCAAATGTGCCATGTCACTAGAAACCTTCCGTGAACATATCTATGAAAAAGAGACAAATCTCCAACTTTTCTTCGATGTTCCAGACAATCAAGGTTGCAAGTAATGTTCGTATCTCTCTTCTGGATGTAATCCGGCAGCTTCAGGGTATACAAAGATCCATACATAAGAGCAATACTCAAAAGAAGGTCTGATTCTGAGCTTTATAAAGCATCAAACGTTACTGAGGTGTGTACAGTTCTCTGGTTCGGAACAGTGGTCCAAACGTTTGAGAAGCAGCCTTCGCAATGCCACAAAGTAAAAAGTATTCCTTTCAAAGAAGATCATAGGTTGGTTTGAAATCAAATTTCTTGGCCTTTCAACTACATTATTCGTTTGATTATATTGTTGCGAAGATGAACTATTTTGAATCAAGAAAATATAATATCATCTGAAAATCTACCAACTACTTGAAGAGAAAAATAAGCTGTTTCAAATGGAGAGCAATATCAACTTGATCTGAACACATATTGTTTGTTTGAATTTAAAACTGTATCGCTTCAAATAACTCAATTCGTTTATAACAAGAGTTTTGTGAATCTATATACAAAACTATATTATGATCGACTGAAGTTAACAGGAATTTCGTATAGAACGAACATGGTTTCTTTTAAAGAAGTATTTCATTCATTTCAGTTTGAATAAAACTGTTTTATATGAACATAGATATTATTGAAAAGAATTTAAATTTGGTATTATGAGAAACTAATAATGTAGTGCAGTGTTGCCAGTTGTATGAAGTAAATTTAGATCCCATGCGTCAATTCAATCAGTCATAGGTTTTTAAAATATTATTAGAAAAAATATTTAGGTTCAGTGAAAAGTCACAATTCAAAAGTTGATTGGTGAAAGTGGAATTAAAATGAATCTAAATTGTTCAGACATTCATCCACTCCAAATTAAATCAAATATCACAAGATCCCGTCAGAAATATCACGTTTTCATAAGTTCAACAGGCTATAATTTTGAATTTCGTAATAGATTGAATCCTTTATTATTATTAATAATATATGTATAACTGATCAAACCATTATCCGCATTTAGCAATGTTAGTATTATACATGAAATGATGTGGCAACTCTGGTTTTCCTATGATCATGTTTTGTGAGAGGGAAGCGGGGAATACCCATGTAAGCATCGCCTACGCACCAGTATGTGTTGGAAAGTGATGTTGTGTGTTGTGATTTTAAGGAGGAAGTGTTTTATGTCTCTCTAGGTGGTGCAATTCTTTTCCGATTATTTTATATCTACCATAGGAACAGATTTTACAACACTGGGGTCTTACAGAGTTGCAAGATATTTTCAATGATAAGTATTATAATTGGATAAAATTGAGGTGTTTGGGATACTTGGGAAAGAAACTCCGCTATATCAGTAAGTACTGCGTTGTGTACCTGGTACCGAAGACAACGTGGTAAACTTTGTCAGCAACTCTTAATTTTGCTCTCATTTTGTGAAAATTATACCGATGCTTTGTAATTTTTCACACATGCATTATTACATTTGCCGAGCTCTGCATTTGAACTGAAAAATCCTCCACATCATTTCAAATTCGCCAATCTCTTGTTTTGAAGATATTTTTTATCTTGTTGTAAATAAGTGCACTATCTCTAAATGAAATTTGATTTTCTCTAAGACAGAATTCATTTATTGAACGAGAAAGGTACTTTCGACAATAAATTATAATACGAAAAATACCAAAATTAGCACCAGTTGTATCAAAAGCACTCACATATGATAGCCACTATCTGATTTCAATATGTAAATGTTTGTTGAATTCCGAAACGTCTTTTCTTTCTGTAATTACTTCATAAATGTTTTTATGTTATTCATTGAGAACAAGTTGAATATACCCTACTCAGCTTGAAATTATTTAATATATTTCCTTTAGGAATGTAAGAGATGAAATCAGAATTTTCAAAAACAGGAATACAGTGAAAGTTTTTATTTAAATAGCGAATCACATACCTTTGAGTATGTTTGTATGATCATTTGTTGAATTTTTCAAATGAAAAATTTTATATTTTCCATTGATTTGGAAGGTTTCAATTCAATTTGGCCTTTCAGGTATTGCATATTATATCATATTAGACAATGCAAGTCCCAACTTATGAAATTTGAGCGAAACATTTCCGAACCGCCTACATAGCATTAAAAAATTAATGATAATTTCTAGCTTCAAACTTCCATAAGATTCCATTGAAGGTCCACTTCGATCTACTCAGAGTAATTTTTCAACAAACAATTGAATGCGTTGATGGAGAAGAAGCACACTTTTTTCCTTTCCAGCAGTTTTTATTCGTTCAGTTGCCGAAATTCCTTTTTAGATAGTTTTGTGTACTACCGTAATCTGGGGTAAAGTCGGACAATTTTTGATCTTTTTTGCCAATAATTCGAACCCCTTCAGAGCAAATAGTTTGAAAAAAATAATGAAGGAAGTCGTAAATCTCCAGAATAAAATACGATATAAAAATATTCCAAAATATAATACCCCCACTACTTGACCCCAGATTGAGGTACTTTGATTTTGAAAATGCCACATGACTCTCAAAGAATACATATCAAAACCACTGCTTCCACCGCCAATAACTCCTTGTTATTTTTTCCAATGCTTCGACAATATTTTATTTCATATGAATTACAACCATTTCAGTAATCGAACACGAACAAAGAAGTAGGAATTCTTACCAAAAATTTATGTTCCAGGGGTTGGATTCTATACACTGTAATAAAATATTTTGTCATTTGCCCAATTTCCTTCCATTTTTATACTCCAATAAATATAATTTGTTTCGAATCATTGAACCTTTCCTTCTAGAGAGATACATCAGATCAATTTCATTCTACCCCATACACATTGGTATAATTATGAATTGAAAACCCACCAGGTATTTTTGTAACAGAGGTGTTTCAGTAATTTTAATTGTTTTGGATGCAATTTTTATTACAAAAATATAAATATTGGGTTCTTTCATTAGGTTGTTTGTATCTTCATAATTACACATTCTACTGTGTCGAAGTATATGCTATTCAATAGAGGATTGTGTACTACATACATTGATGCTGTTTATTTTTCAGCTTATTACTATATCATGTCGTTAGGTGATTTTTTGCCAATTTTTCTGTAAGAATTCAATTTGAACCAAAGCGCTGCCAAAACAGCCCGAAAAATTTGGCAATGATAGTGTCGATGAAGGAAAGCACTGTTCGACGAAGGTTTGCAAAATTTCGTTCCGGAGATTCCAGCCTCAAAGATGATCCCTGATGTGGACGACCTACAGTAATCCGAAACGAGGATTTGAGGACCCTGGTGAAGACTGACCCATCACAAATGCTGCGTGGGATGGTGAAAGAACTAGACGTCCTTGATAAAAAACACCTGGAACGCTCACTTGAAAAAAGTTTCACACAAAATCAGACTGTCCCTATGGACATGTTAAAGGATTTGTGGTAGAACTTGGGGTTTAGGACCTAAACAAATCCATTGAATTCATGTGATGATTGTCAGACCAATGATCACTTATGGTAAAATTGCCTGGTGGCCGAAGAAGATACAGTCCTCTCTACTCGGGAGAGTAGAGAGGACTGGATCTTCCGGAAGAAGGAAATAGTCAGAGCAGTTGTTGATTCGCAGACGAATCAAAAACACCTTACAGTTCTGGTGCATGTATTTTCAGTCGCAGATCCTAGACAGAGATATCACCCTGCCTAGGAACCTATGCGACTGTATTTCAATCGGAAATTTACGCTATTGAATTGTGTGCGGAGAGATTGGAAGAATCTTACCTCATACATATGTCAAACGGCTTTGGAAGCTCTTGGCTCCTACCGAGCAACGTCTAAATTGGTAGCAAATTGCCAAGAACGACTCTTCTCGATAGAAAGATTGTCTCTGATCTGGATTTTAAATTAGTTTGGAAGTCAATAAGGCTGCTGACGCCCTTGCAAAGAAGGGTGCTGCAAGCAACTTCATCGTACCAAAACCTATCACCGGCGTCGCTTTAGGCTTCGCCAAACAATTATTGAACACCTTGATGGCAAGAGGATTCATGGACTTCTGGCAAAATCTTCCAGGATTGGCTCACTCCAAGGCGTTTATTCAACTTTCGATACCAAACAGTTGTTGGCCTACAGTAGGGATGAACTACAATATCTAACAGGCCTTCTTACAGGTCACTGGCAAATTCGAATTCGAATTTGAATTTGAATTTGAATTTGAATTTGAATTTGAATATGAATTTGAATTTGAATTTGAATTTGAATTTGAATTTGAATTTGAATTTGAATTTGAATTTGAATTTGAATTTGAATTTGAATTT
>WOGN01003881.1:0-14724 GCA_015342105.1 Leptinotarsa texana
TATATATATATCGATCGAAACACGTATCGAAGTGTAAAAATAAAGATTTGGTGTTGGAAAAAAAAACTCCAGTGATATTCATTATTTAGATACTGTATAGTAATTGAGGAGAATCATATAATAATGCAATACAAAATTTGAAAACTACTCAGAACTGTATTCTAAAAATAGGTTCAAAAAAAACTTTTTTTTCCCTGAAAGGCTTTACGAAGATGTAGACATCTTTAACATTAACAAACTACATATGCACAAATGCTTGCTATATATGGATAAAGAACAAAACCAACTACAAATCCAAACAAAATTATTCAAACTCAAATGATCACTAGCCGATCGGTTGATATACCCTTATTTAGAAAAAGTGACTCCTAAAACAGCCTTTTTTATATAGGTCCGAAAATATTTTAACAAACTACCTCTTCAAATAAAAAATTATAAACTCGTTTCCTTCAAATACCATCAACACCATCAATGAAAACTTTTTTTTCTCAACAAAAGTGGTGTTTTTTCGTTGAATTATCTATTCTCAGATAATGTGTAAGTGAAGTAACATCACCCTGAACTATAACTATAAATCACTGACTGGAAAATTTAGCAGTTTATTTCAATACATGAAATATATCAAATAGTGATATTCATGAAACAGAAAATTTCAGAAAACAAGAAGAGTGTTGTTATACAATGTCTACATTTTAGAAAACAATTCCGAATAAAAAAATTATTCAACAAAAAATTAATAACTGATTGATGGGGAAATGAGAATTGGTACTTTCTATGTTTTTTACCACTTTTATTTATAAGTTTAATATATAAGTTTGAAAATGTCCTTATAGGACGAAACTGCAGTAACGTTAGTTACAAATAGAAGTGGTAAAAAACATATAAACTTTCAATTCCCTTTTCTCCATTAATCAGTTATTCATTTTTTGTAGAATAATTTTTTTATGAAATAGAAAATTTCAGAAAACTAGAAAAGTGTTTTTAATCAGTGTCTACATTTTAAGAAACACAAATTCAAATAAAAAAAATATTATTCAAAAAATTAGTAACTGACAGTATGATTTCCTACCACGTAGTAACGGCTACATCCATCAATTTAATAACTGATTACTTATAGAAATTATCATCATTCCAACAAATACAAAACGAACACTTTTTCCAATCACCAGAACTGCAATACTCCTCTAGACGCGTATTTCATCAAGAAAGTTGACGTTTTCAGGGAAGCTCAGTTTTCTTCATCTCCGGATGACGCCAACTTGATTGATGAAACGCGAGTTGAGAAGAGTATTCCAGATCTAGTTTGTACGCCAGAGATTTCAGTTTAACTTTTTATCCTAACAACTGTTTGATAATTGAAAGTACACTCAATCATTCATCAGTTTTTGTCTCACTTTGCTTAGTTTAGTTGGGAAGCTTGTTACAAAAAAATTATTGATGAAGTTGATGATAGGGTTTGAAATATTTTCCATCAAAACCAAACCTCTTGAGATTGTATTTGATGGAAAGATATACAACTGCAGTGGGAAGTATTCCTTCTTGAATATTTTTCAATGTACGTGGACTGTGATAGATAATCTTCATGTGTTCACGAATTTTTTTGTTGATATGGATGAAACGTATTTTTTTTAATATACTGCAGGAAGAGATGATTTGACAATTTCCTCTGCAGTGAATTGATTCACAATATTCGACAATATAATTGGATTACGATTTCATTCTAAAATTTTCGATTTTCTCTCTCACAGCACTGTCATGAATATTACTGACTCTTCTTTAATAATTATCCATGTGAGCATAATGTCTCAAATATCATAACCTCAATTATTTTCGCGCACACCATGATAACTGCCATAACCTAATAAACCGAATGTTGTAAATTTGTTCAATTTTTGGTGGGTGGCAAATGGTGCAGCTAACACTATTCTGATAAGACACGCCCGAGGAAGCCATGGTATGGTGAAACACGTGTTGCGTTTTTGTAAAACTCTCTAGTGAAAATTACACAATAAAGTGTTTTTAGAATACGTTACTATTCTGATACTTTGTATTCGTATATTAGTGTATTTAGCTTCCTATGGTTAGGTATAAGTATAGTGAGAGAAATTTTATTGAATTTTCTATCACCCCACTTATTTAAGAAGTGACTGAAAAAATCTAGGAAGAGTTCTAGAAAATTTTTAGAATGGTGCAATCTGTTTAGTAAATTTATCACTTCCATGTGAAACTTCCATGCATTTTCAGAAGTAGTATAAATACCCATATTCACCTTTTTTGGAGGAAGTCCAATGAATTTCTAGAAGAATTTCCTCGATGCAGGCTGCTTTTTTTGAAGAAACAAAAACATGAGTCATCACCACTGAACAAATCATAAACATATTAAAAGATAATTATTTTTACACAGTCTCAACTGGAGAATAATACCTCCAGTAATTGAATGAGCCTAATCGAATATTAATTTCGTCATATATACTATCAGATTTGATATGAGAGATAAGATTAGGCAACAATCGGAAGTAATGTGGATATTTCAGGAGTGGGGAGAATTATAAAACTTCATTTTTATTGAGATGAAGTATCAAAATCACCTTGATTTTTTAAATTCCCAAATAATCTGCAGCGGCACTGCTTTTATAAGTCAACTACAGTTATTGCATGGAATAGCCAGGTAAAATTTTTTTCTATAGCCAAAGCTGAATAATAAAAGTACGGTTTCCTGGATTTCCACAAATTATCTGAAAAAAATCAGGAATGAAATATATTCCACTCGCGTATATATACTAGTGAAGAGCAGTATGAATGAATCACATGAACTCGTCAAGAAGGAATGCTTCAAAATTTATTAGATTTGTTAAAAAAATTAATTCACATAAGTGGAGAACTTCACTTGGTCAATATTCTGCATTTATGGTGTTTGATGCAAACCAGGTCGAATTCGGTTTATTTCTTTCTATCATTCATCAATTTCCTCATTTTAGAATTCAATCATTCCATCTCTCACATCTTTTTTTTTATTTCAGGGTCATTTTCAATTGTTTACATCCCCCTATTCCCTATAATTTTATCACTTCATTTATCACCTTTCCGACTTGTCACAATACCAGTTATTCTTCAATAGATAAATCCTCATCGTCACCTGAATTTTCAAATTCCTTCAGATTGAGACCTTCTATCTCAATCGATCCTGCTTTAGTTCTTCCTTTTCTGCCTTCACTAATCTCTATTTTATTCTCAAATCTGACTTATTGTTCTCATTCTGAATTTTCGTATTGTGACGTAGCTTTCTTTCATGCAGTCTCTTTTTTAATTCTTGTTTTTGCATTTGTATGTCATGGATTCGATTGTTTGCTTAGTTCTCTCTCGAGAAAAGACTTCAGGAGAGCTTAAGTATTTTCCATTTTCTTTTCTACATTTGCAGCTATTCTCCCTCTTCATATTTCATAGAAAATATAAGGAGAGTGGTCTGGATTTTGCGAATAAAAAATTAGAAATCAACTATATGAAGTAATATATCGTTCATTACTGAAACAGTAGTATTTTGCATATTTCAATTTTTTTCATTCATGGTAAAAGAATTGTGGGAAATACAAATATTGTACAAAATAGAAATGAATTGGAAAACGAATAACAAAAATGTGGTGAAACGATACATACCAAAATTAAGAAGCTAAAAAAAATTGAGATGAATGGGAGCTAGGAAATGATCAACGTAAAGATCTGGTATAGGTAGTGAGAAATGTTTCAAAATTGATAACAAAGAAACATAAGAGCAATAGAAAATTGGGATTTGTAGTTTACATATGTTTCTTATACTCTTGTTGTTTCTTCAAAAGAACAATGACAGTCAAGAAAGCATTTTACAAAATAACTAAAAGAACAGATCGACATTGATATATAGAAGAGGTATACAAAACAGAAAAAGCTGATAGCACAAGATGAACGTGTACGATAGAAGTTGAAAGGAAGTTTTTCGTGATGAAAGCACCAGAAGAAGCAATAGAATACATTACAAGTATTCAGGTAACTGAACAAAATTAACCAAGGCCTTCAAAACAAGGTAATAAGAAAAGTTCAACGAAGAAATGATGAAATATGTGGTGCTGGTGATTCAGATACATGGTGGAAAGCGAGTTAGAAAAAGATCATCGTACGTGTTTCAAGAGAGGTGAACAAACTAAAATAAAAATTCGCGCCTACACCAGTTTCCACAAGGTCAATTTTATCGGCGTTAGTAGGTCCGTCGCAGGGTAAAACTCATGCTCCCAACTTTTGATTGTATATAATATAAACCAAAATTGAAAAATAATATGAATCAAAAATCAAGCATCATTCAATGCAAATTTTTGCCATCTGGAACGAGCCAAAATGGTAATTGAGAAAAATAAATACATTTATTATGAAATTATAGAATTTTTGAGACGACAGTTGTACCACTCTTCTAATATGGTACCATTTCCAGATTCCATGGTCATTTGGGTGTGGTGCCTAGATTCAAAACAAACAAAATATGTATATGTCGTTTACGTCAAACGATTTCATTTCCTGCCTTGACCCTAGGATTCCCAGTTACGGTCGAGAGACTAATAGAACATCCTTGTACACGTATTATTGTTTGCTTTTATGATATATGAAGTGAAGTCACTAACACGCTTACAGTTTTCATTATAGTAAACGCGTATAGTGTCAAGTGAATGAATTAATTCACTTGTTTCGATTATTTACTTATTATAATTCATTTCACACTTCAGTTCATTGATGAATCAGTTTTCATTTTCTGGATTTTTTTATTTGATCACAGGTATCGCCAATTTAGTCTATATGCCTTTATTTTTTGAATAATGGGAATATTTTTCGATGAAAAAGAAATGAAAATTTCAATAATTTTTACCACTTTTTTTTTGTAACTAACGTTAATGCAGTTTCGTCCTATATGGACATTTTCAAACTTTAAACAATAAACTAAGTATAATTCATTGCATTCGCTAATATATGTGGATTATTCTTAATTCATTGTTTAAAGTTTGAAAATATCAATATAGGACGAAACTGCAGTAACGTTAGTTACAAATAAAAGTGATAAAAAATATAGAAATTTTCGTTTCTCTTTTCATCATGATCTCCTACCACGTAGTAACGACTACATCCATCAATTTATTGAAATATTTTTCCATTATTTATTCAACACGCCAAAAATTCTTTACTCATGTTTTCTTTCTCATCTAAAGAGTGTTATAAAAAACTAATGTTGTTTCTATAAGGAGTTTAAGAATTTCTGGATAAATGACTATCAATCCATCGACTTTCTACTATATTTCTTTCAGGACGGAAATACTTCTGTAGCGTATAATACTCTGACAGCCCTATTCGATGAACATAACAAATTAATTTTCTATTGCTAAAAATCTGTTCGAGGATCTATTTCAATGGAGGAATGGAATCCGGTTGGTTAGCATGAGTTATTCATCCTACTCGTTCAATCGACCGATATGCGGAACAATAGTTCCACGACCAATTTTCATTGCTCATCGTCTAACCTGTGCTGTGAATCGAACGTTGAAAGATGAGATCTCGTTAATTCTTAGCTGACACAAGCTTCAAATTTTCAGGATCGTCTTTCATGAAGAGGGGATAGTTGATAACTTATTTATGCTTCGTAAATTAATAAACGGGATGAACCTTCGCTCAAAGAATGAAAAAACAGGTGTAGTTTTTCTTGTGTGAAGATGAATCCTACATTTGGTAGGAGAGAATAATGAAAATTTACTGAATAACCAAATAGAATCGAATTCGTCTCCTCGTCTTAATCTGTTTTCTAATGGGAAAATTGATGCTTTTTTCCATTGGGAGCTGTCTGACTTGTCCATTTAGTCCACGTCTCCAGAAAACACTGCAGCCTCTTGGGCTTATTGCGTTTATTCGCATAACAGAGCTGTTTCTATCCCTTCGTTGCATAATCTGCAGCTGAGATCTCCCCATTTAATTCAGGTGTCATTTAAGCGGACAGTGACCGGTTAGTAACCGTGTAATTATTCTGAGTCGATCCCTACTATATTGAAGTAGTTCTTCAATGCTTTTCTCGGACAGTTCCCTAATAGAGGTTCTACTGTGTTTGTTGCCAGGTACTTTTGTCCAGTACTCTGTGTGCTTCTTATTGGTCCATGTCCTAATCTGGTTTCATACCAATGGTTTTGGTACCCCCAAAGCTGGTTCCGGACCACATTACCTGTGATTCCTCAATGACCTGGTACGAAGTTGATTTGTTCCTGTTTGCAAGTTCTTTCAGTTCTGCATGGCATTCCCAGACCAGTTTTGATGTTTCCTTCGGGTTTGTCAGATCCCCTAGAGCGCTCTTGCTGCATGTTCATTAAATGAGTTGGGAAAACTTTCTTTAATGATGTTTGAATTTTCAATTATTTCAGGTAAAAGATCATATGTTTCAAGTTGTTCTTATATGAAGCACAAATTGAGTAGTAGTCAGTATGAAAACTATTGAGAAAGCTAATGCATAGCAAAAAAAGGTTCACAAGTTTTGTAAACTGTTTAATAGAAATCTCACATTGAAGTATTCTTGAATGACTCATGGATTTTCATCAGTTATTGAAGAATTCCATAAAATATGAGGAAATAGCTGGTTAACGTATAAAACTGATTCTGAATAGATATACAGTGATATCTGTAAAATCATGTCAACTAACGGAAATGTCTGTCATTGTCATTCTGCTTCAATTCATTCTTTTGATGAAAATTCTTTTGGAGCACATGCTGAGACAGTTGTTGTGTTGGAAGAAATTTTGTTTTATGCAAGCTTTTTCAGTTTCGAATAGTTTTCGATTACTTTTCCACTAAGATCATCAACTCTTGAAAGATCCCTCACATAGTTTTTTTTGGTATCGAGACGCTTGGAAACAAAGAGGCTACATGAAATGATTCTGCAATCTCACCATCTTGAAAATTTATATGCTTCATTTTATTCATGAATTCATGTGAATTAACAACAATTGAACATAGTCATTGGAAAACTCTATAAGTAGGATAACTAATATTTGAAACAATTGACCGCATCGACTTGCTAAACTTATTGATTTTCGGTAGACGAATTATAACTTATAGTGAGAAAAATGAGAAAAAAAACTTCATATGTTTTTTTATTCCTTGACGCAAATACTGATTCTGAACAGGCTTCTTTAGTTTCAAATAGTTTTTGATTACTTTTCCACTGAGATCATTGACTCTTGAAAGATTCCTCAAATATTCGATAGTTTTTTATGGTATAGAGACACTTGGAAAACAACTAGGATAGGTACAAGACAAGTCAAAATATGCTTTATTGTCTGAAGATTAAGATTTTATTGACAAAGCTTGGTTAAAAACAAAATAGGATATGAAAAGATAACAGAAACAGTTTGTATTTACTCAGTACAATACAAGACTTCAGGCAAATAGCCAGTAATAATGTATTTTAAAAGTTTCCAATATTGATTACATGAACTGTATTGAGAGTCAGACACAAGTTAATAAATCAATCAATCAGGCTTTATTGTCCAAAAAATCCTTACTGACGAAGCTAGTGAAACTTTATGAAGTCAACAATGTTACAGTTTTTTTAAAAAATATTAAAATTATGATATACAGTGAACAATCATTATAGGTTTCAAAAATGTACATATACGAATACCCAAAAAACAATATATAAACCATTACTGATAATAAATAAATTAATCATTATAGATATGTAAACATCTGAAATACTAAGAGTTGAAATACATTAACGTATTATTCTTATAAGTCATAGTAGGTTTTTTGCAGAAGTACTCCTTTAACTAATTTTCTGATTTTTTTAAAATTTGCTATTGCTCTATAGCACATTGGAAGGTGGTTGTATATTTTCTTGCTCTCATATATCAAAGAAAATTGTGTATTTGCTGATTTTGGGATTCGCAAGGGTAAATTCCGACTACCTCTTGTACAAGTGGTAATAAAACTACCACGTAGTAACAGCCACTACGTCCAACAATTAATCTTTTATAGTAATCTGACTTGCCCAGTATCACAACCTTAATTCTATCATCTGCTTTCAGCTAGAGAAGATGTTACTGCTTCTATCTTTTGCTAATCTTTTTTTTATCAAGAATGATTATTAATCTATCTTGATTATTTATTATAACCTTGTTTTTCGCAAGTTTCTGGAACAATACCCGTCCGATGGATCAGGTTAATGCTGAATTGTACCTTCAAACCATACCAAATTTCATACCCTTATTCGACAGATCAAATTTTTCATTATCAAAAGATGGATTCGAAAAATGATCAACACTATTGGCAAGTTCATTCGACTTTTTGTCCATTTTTCAATAAATTTCAATTCAATGACAACAAACATTCTTTTATGAGAATTGTCCCATTGTTTTGTCTCTGTTCTGGTGTTCGGTAGTAGTGCTTTGGATTTAATCTTCACCAGAAGTTCCACTAATACTTTTATTCACTCAATTTTAAATAGTCATAACTGACTGAGAATGTATTACCTGAAAAATACCTTCAAATTGACTCGTTCCATTTTTTTATACAAGATTATTCATCTTATTCAATATTACCTATTATTTTGATTTTTATTGCGATAGAAAACCTTTTGAAATTGAAAAAACTCTAAGTGACTATTTTTGGAAATGATATTAAATTTATTCACTTGCTTTGATCCTTCTTCAAATATTAAGAGATTTCATAATTGGAGTATTAGTAATACCCCCATTATTATAAATTATACCAATTCAGATTTGGCGAGATGTGATTCATTTAGGTTATAGTGATGTTTTAATTCTTATCAGATTGTTTGAACGATAACGGAAAA
Organism: Leptinotarsa texana; assembly: GCA_015342105.1. Taxonomy (NCBI): domain Eukaryota; kingdom Metazoa; phylum Arthropoda; class Insecta; order Coleoptera; family Chrysomelidae; genus Leptinotarsa; species Leptinotarsa texana. The sequence continues at coordinate 8,846 of WOGN01003881.1, forward strand.
AACCTTGAACTATGGAACTGACAACATTTTCCTTTAAATAGAGGAATCCCTCGCAATATAACCTACATTATCTAACAAATTAGGTGTTATTTAATAAATATTGGATGATTTTAGAGAGTTTTGTAGTTTTCTTATCGAAAAAAGGGAACGAATCTTCTTTCAATACAGAGCAACTGATACTCATTCAAACGGTAAGCCGAACTGATTCCCGTTACTTAATACAAATTAAACTAAAAATGAACATGAATATCAAAAGAATATTACATCAAAAGTTTGAATTTGAAATTACTTAAGAATATATCCGATTTATTATTCAAACGAAACTGAAAACTTCGTTTAAATAGAGGAAAAAATGATTTCACAAAAATATAAATAAGGAAAGTAAAATCTGAAGGAAAATTTACTATCCACAAGCACATTTCAACAATAGTCCAGCTGGCTTCAGTAAAAAATCATTCACTAACAAGTCAGAACTATTCATTTAAAAAAATAATAATGAAAGGAGTCAAGACTGATATCAAAAGAGGTTTGAAAATAAATCGAACCGAAGAAAAATCGTTGTAGTTGATTTTCTCAGCCCTGAGGATGGGAGCAGATTTTCGCCGAAACGGTAAGCGCAATCTTAGTTCTTCTCTTAATAGGCAAAATTATGGAGTACTGGTTATTGACTTTGTGATGAATATATTCAATTCATGCAGTACTAATTGGTGTTACTACATATGCATAAAGTCCTGTAATACAATTTTCATTTATCCAGACGGGGGACACTGAAAATTATCAGGAAGTTGCACATGATAATACTCATATCCTCTTCAAAAATGACTTTCCTCCAAACAAATTTCGTGTATTGATATTACCGTCAATTATAAAACTACTCATAAAATGGAACATACTTGGGTTTCAATATTATCACTGTGATATATTGAAAAAATGTAATGATTCGAATTGATTCCCAGGTAAAATTCATTCAGAGATTGAAACTCTCAGAATAGAACTTTGAAAGCGAAAGGTATCCAACCAAATACTTGGAATTGGAATTCGAAATCGTTTATCCCTGTTGGGCTATTCAAGACGAGGACTGTCAAAGATTCATCAATTTTTTTTAATGATCAATTTTCCTTCTATGTTTCACTTCTCAGCTGTTACATACTTTGTATGATTTGAAGAATATTGCTAAATGTATAATCAGTGCAAACTTGAAGTCTAAGACAAAAAAGAGAAAGAAATCAATACTGCAGAACCGAAATGACTTAATATTTGATGACTTGGTTACAAAACAAAATAATATCAAAATATGAGAAGAAATGATCAATTATTATGGAAAATTACTGAAAAATTTCTATTTTTCCGTGATTTTTCAGACAGAAATTTGAAATCCTGCTTAGGCTTGTACAGTAGCTAGGGATCATATGTTGAAATTTAAAATATTTTTTCTTAATATATTTCAGAACATTTTGACATTGTTTCTGAATGAACAGCTGATTGATTGTCGAAACGATTTCGAAACTCTTTTGAAACTTGCATCACTCTTGAAAAAATATATGAACATCTCTCTGTATTCATTAAATGAGTGACGGTTGCTGAAAGTATGTATTACTATGACCTGTAGCACCTATTTCACTCATTTATCAAAAAATGCTGTAAAAAATGTATAAATATGTGTAATGATGTTTTTGAAATAATCATAGTTTTCCTATTCAGCAATATTTTTATGTACTAGATAATCTGAAGATGAATGAGTCAAATAAAATATAAAATTGAATGGAATAATTCAGGAAAATACATTTCGTTATTCAACTAATTAATTCTGAGGCTATTATTATTTAATAATAATATATAATGAGGATGGGGAGTGTACAATTTGAATAATTTTTTTAACATATGTAATGTACTTCACTTTAACGGTGGAAAATGGAATGATTATTTGTAACCTTAGTAACAAAAATTACCTTTACTTGATTCACCATTTTTGTAAAAACCAACCAGAAAATAATTTCCATATGGTAATATTTGCTTCTCAGAAACTTTTTTCATAGAATATAGAATTTCCACTTTCATTACACAACTTTCTTTCCCAAAAAAACTTCCTTTTCCCCAATGCTATAATGTTTTTGTTCAGATGTAGGCGTCTTCTAGATATTCGTGAATAAAAAGAACATTTTGTTAAATATGATTCCATGTAAAAAACTAAAGTCCATTGTAAGGGGAGAAAATGGTCTAAGAAAACAAATACAACGGACCATTGAAAACCAATGATTTGAAAATATCCACATCATCACCATCATCATCATCATCATCATCATCATCAACAACAACAACAACATCATCATCATCATCATCATCATCATCATCAGAATCTCTTCTGATGTTTCAAAGCAGATCTTGAAACCAACTACTTCAGTATGGACGTTGAATCATACAAAAAACACTTTTTGGAAGATTACATTTTCCCATACACAAATGGAAAGTAGTTGTTTCCAGGGGACTTTTTCTTCTAGTTTGTGTCTGCAAGTTACTCCTTTGCATGATCTGCACATCTTAATTTCTTTTTCCTTCCCATATTTTTTTGTGTGGAGATGGAGATGTAGAAACTCGAAACCTTTCTTTCTCATGGAATTTTAATTTTCGGACCTGCGTGCTTTTTCAACAAATAGAGAATAGTACATCAACTCCAAAAGAAGAAGTCACTGCAGAAAAAAAATCAATTTTTGTTGACAAAATTTGTCATTGAGTAGTTTAATAGCTGGATATCAATTAATTAAAGAAATTCAAATTCCTATCAGGTTCAAACTCTCCTAAAAACACCTTATACACTTCAGAAATCAAAACTATCTGTTTCTTCAATAGAAAGTGATAGTATTGATCGATATCCCTATCCCTACTTCCCTACTAATATTATAAATGCGAAAGTTTCGGTTCCACCCAAAAACTACTCGACCGACCATCATGAAATTTTGTACACATGTTCTTGGAGGTATTAGAAGTAACTTTTTATTCAAAAAAATGTTTTTTATGTAAGCTAAAAAATTTTTTTGTAAAAAATCTCAAAATTATCTACTTTACCGTCATCTAGCATTCCAGTAATGAAGTTCCAACCCGTTGTATCATAATACCGTCGCACTGTATTATTCACAGGCACGGAAATATCCAATCCAATCCAATCCAATCCAATCCAATCCAATCCAATCCAATCCAATCCAATCCAATTCCAATCCAATCCAATCCAATCCAATTGACTATATTTTCAGCTCTTTGGAATTTTTTTATACAGCGTGACTCACGGTCGATGGTAGGTTAGATGTTTCTGGAAAACACAAAGCATGATTTTTCTGATAGTTTCACCTCTCACATTTCCTTACCTGTTCTACCGTTCTAAAATATTTTCAGCATTGCGGCGTTGCCACTTCTATCAAAAAGTCCTAGCAATTATATTTTTTTAATTGGAACACCCCGTATATTATTACATTTTTGGAATCGCTCTAGTATTTTAATATTTTGTTGTTGATAATATCCCATACCTATTTCTATCTCTTTTCGAGATAAAAAATAAATTGTGCTAAATATGGTCCAAAACATAGCCTTAATTGAAATTAAGTACTTCAGTACTCTCAATTCATGAAAAGTTGATATTTTGATGTTAGTTTGGACAAACTCGAAATATTCAAATAACACCAAGAAATCGACTCCATATCATACTGGGCGTGCTAAAATTGCAATTATTTCCATTGTGCATAAATGTAGTCGAAAGTTTATTTTTTCAAATGAAACCCCCTGTATATTACTCGATAAATTGAAATGTGTTGAAGAATGCTTCAAGATGATATATCACGTTCCTATACCTAAATCGTCAAGTTTTCTTAATAAAACCATTTTTGTGGAAAAATAGTTATTCACGTTTTACCTACAAGTGTTGAAAGTGGCATTTTATTTTGTGAGTGGGGATTATTGCAAAACAAGCTTCAGCAAGTGGAACAGGAAAACTATAATAGTTTCAATCCAAATTCGGGATTCATTCTTCTGTTTTTGATTTATTCATACATCGTTAGTGAAACAGTTTACATAAAGAAATACGAAATATCCCATGAACACCCTGATAATAGATCCAGCATTTCAAAATTATCATCTGGGCTATTCAATATAGAGTAATATATATTGAATATACAACACACATATATACAAATTAACAAAAAGAGATATTTAGTTGACTGGTTTTTTAGTTAACAAGAATGAAGACTATTTTCTTATATAAACGATGGCGCTGCGACTTGAAATATATTTCTGATAATGGAAACAAATTTCTCAGATTGTGTTTTTAATAGGTCACTGAATTTAGAGCTTTCAAACCAGGTGATGACGAAAAGAAATTTTAAATTGGTACAAAATATTACTACAAATTTATTATACAAATTTATCAATATTTTCTGAGTTGAATTTTTTCAAAAATGTCCAATTTTCAAAACACAGGTTTTTGAAATTTTCCAAAGCTTTCAACATATTGATATTCCTTCATGAAATTCTATTGGCTTTCCACACTATAGCTTCACGTCTGAGTCTGAGTTCAATTTTCCTAACTATTCTAAATTACTCATTCAGTTTCGTTCAAAAAATATATGATATGATATGAAAATAAATAAAGCATATTCGATTAATCAGAAATTTTGTAGACAATTTTAGTTTTCGAGTATCTTGTATTTCGAAAAAGGTGCACTTAAAAAATAATACTAACTTCGAAAATATTGACGAATTTGTGTCAATATTCTCGTCAACACATGGTTGAAATATCAATAAATTTGAATGATTTTCATCAACTTGAAGTCAGTCTTGTTAACTCGCACTACCGTTTGTGAATTGAAATATATTATTTAGTTTTGTAAATATTATTTTTGTGATTATGAACATAATCCACATTATTTTCACTGCGATCATCAGTGCGGTAGAGAATGCTGAAATTGTCGGGCTTTCATTTTTCAAGGTGCTTGCTTCCACCTGTTTGTATTGGTAGGTTTTCTTCCGTGACAGTGGGCGTTGACTTGATTCAAGACAGAGATAACTTGTTGATACATCTGATTATATTTCTTATTTTCCACCACTGACTGAAATGTTCACACGTTAGGTATGTCTATCTTTTTATGAATCACAATGTATGAAAATGTTATTCAAAATACAATAACCACAATCATTTTTATTCAGTGAGGGTCGAATTTCATCATCAACTCACTGATCTGATATACGGGTGTAAGGCACTTGTCAGTCATTAAGAATTCGGTGAAGAAATGACGAGGTTATCAGTTGTTGAAGCTCCGGAGCTCCGTAAAATTGTTTATATGTAAATATAAGCACTGATGTGTTTGTTGATAATAACGAAATGTAAATTCATTGTTTCCATCAAATTTCTATGTTACCAATATTTTTCATCAGGTGAAAATGAATTTTCAATTTCGAACTGGAACATCATTTAAAAATGTGTTTTGCAGTCCTGCAGTGAAAAGTAATTTCCATCTGGATTTCCAGAACTGAGTATAAACTATGGCATGACTATATCCGTAACAAGTTAAATCGAGAAATTATCAGTATTACACATAGTGTGTGTCAGTTTATTTCAATAATGAAGGAAAGTCATTTTTCGTGGAAGAAAATCAGTTTTTAATGACCTTCTTTGGGTATTTCACTTTCCACAATCTGAAAATATAAAAATTGTAATGAAGAACTTCATATACACATATAGAAAGCGCAACTTTTTAGTTCAACCCGATAAGTTACTGCATATATTCAAAGTGTTTAAAAAAAAGTTCTATTCATCAGTACCTTATTGAAAAATTTATTTCGAAAATTAGTGTAGTTGAATTTTATTTGAACAACGATAAAAATTAAATGAAAAC
>WOGN01003882.1:0-14724 GCA_015342105.1 Leptinotarsa texana
GAGGGCAGTGCAAAAGTGTAATTACAATAAGCCTGAATTACTTTTAAACGTTATATTGAACATATCAAAAATAATAATAATATATCTATATACTTTTATCTGACAGTCATTCATTTACATACAAATGTCAAACAATAATTAAAAATAAATGATTGATGTACAAAACAGGGTGTGTTGCATTTTCAAATATCAACAGACGGCATCTATCACAGGTTTCCTGCCAATTATGTTGAAAGCCCTAATCAGCATAAGCATGAACTATACTTTACCTTTAAGTCTATTATACTTACGGTTACGCTACCGTGGATATAGACACGTCAATAGTTTTGTGACTTTTGTAAATAGAAAATTCAAATTGGTTTCTAATTTCTATTCTAGCTATCCTTCTGTCAATTCAATAAAAACAATAATTGGAAATGTCTTAAAATGTACAGTCTCTTAATACATATTTTAATTTTAGGCATAATTAGTGTATCAGGTGAGTATGAAGTAAATATATCTGGAGTTTACCAAGGTTATGTATTTTATTTCCAAAACTAATGAATCAAATAATGCCTGTTTTTCTTTTTCATTTCCTAGCTGAACTGCAATTACAAATAGTGAAGAATTATAACGAATTCTACATACCAGTCACTGATGTAGTTGAAGAAAAAGTTGGAACATCATTTTCTCTATTATGTGAACTTATAGTAAACAATGACACAAATAATTCCATTGATGATCATCTTACTTGGGTAAAAGGAGAAAATTTATCAAATCAAACAAGGTATATAAAATCGGTAACAAATCCAAAGTAAAATTAAAAAGTGATTTTTTTATTTCAGTTTGAATAAAATTATAAATAGTATTCGTGACATCAACAAATCGGAAAAAAGATTCAGTCCCTTGTTAGCTGAGGATAAAGGAAATTATTACTGCATCAGTCACAAGTTCAATTTGTCAAAGAATATAACGATATTGGTAATCGATAATGTAAAAAAAAATGATTTTCGACCCATGAGGGAAACAATATTTTGTAATGACCAAATGTTTCAATGTGTATCTAATGGATTATGTATTATACCCCACTATGTGTGTGATGGTAAACCTGATTGTAAAGATGAATCTGATGAGTCTTTTGAACAGTGTAATGGCGATCCTTGTAGAGGTAGTTGTTTTTATACCTCATTTCAAGTATATTTTTTATACATTTTTTAGACAAAATTCCATGTGAAGATGGAAGATGTATACCAAGTGTTTGGTGTTGTGATAGGCAACATGACTTGAACTGTACTGTAACAAATAGGCCTAAATGTTGCCAGTCAATAATTTCAGAAGGTAGGTAGGGTGATTATCAGGCAGAGGTTCACACTGAAGTCACAATTTAGTGCAAACTTCAACTTTTAAAGATACAACCATTCAAATGATTAAAAATTGATGTTTTCAGGGACTCAGTTTTGACAATAAAAATTTGTAAAATCATATACTAAGGACATTCATTCACTTACCTCATGTTGTGTAAAATTTTCAAATCCTGGTAACAAATTTTTTTTATATACTAATTGCCACCAATTGATGATAAAAATCTAGTGAAACATTGAAGTGAAGGTTATATTAACAATTATGATTGGACAAAAAATGAAAATTTGAGATTTTGAGTTGAAAGCTGGTTGAGCATATTTCTCAAAACAACTAGACTTGTGAGTTTGAATCTCTTGAATATTTCCTGCTATAGTCTCTGAAGCCTTGAGTATCAGTACTATCATACCAGTACCTAAAGTTTCTAATATATAAAAACAAGTAAAATGCGACCTATAAACACTACTCCCACTTGTGAAACTTTTAGAATTGGCTGTCCACAATCAAATATTTGAACACGTTGAAAGAAATTTAATTTTAATAGACAATCAGTCAGGTTTTCACAAAAACATCCTACTGATTCAGCCCCGCAGCTGTCTTTAGGGATAACTTAAAAATGCATTGGACAAGGATAACTATGTAGTAACTGTTCGTTGACTGAATAAGGCCTTTTAAAACGAAAGAGAGAAAAATTGTTAATAAAGCTGGGATGGTATGGATTACATGGCTCTTTATATGTTTGACTGGCTAATTATTTGTCTAGACCAAGGCCAATAGTTAGAATCAATAATGAAATAATTAACATTACTAATACTGTTAAATATCTGGGTTTTCAACTAGATAATTGTTTGTTATTCAGTAATCATTTTGAATATGTCGTCAAGTACTATAATTCTTGCGCATATATACATTTCTCTCTCAGTTTAGTTTAAAATTACTGTTTATAAGGCAAAAATACAGCCACACTTTGTTTATTGTGTTACTGTTCTCCATTTGAATCATAGTGATCAGCTGCAGATTTTCCAAAACCAAGAAATAAGATTCATTTTATATAATAAACCCCATATCTTTTATTTGGCAATGGGTGCCTTTAAAGATTATTCTACTTGAGATTATTTGTTCATGTAAGGTAAACAATGTATTATGTTATTAATTATGAAACATATTTTTCTTATTACTATGAATATGTTGAAAATGTTTGTATATTAGGGTTTCCTATTGCAAATGAAAACTTAAATTGTGATAGTTCTATTCACGTCCGAAACATGCAGTCGTGAAAAGAAGGTGGCTTTTCACTAGTTCCTTTCCTAAAAATAAATTCTTGAATCAGTTTTTGGACGTTTTCGTTTTTTGAATGCTATCTCCTAAAGTTGATGTTTGCGCCAAACTTTACTTTCAAATTCGTGATTAGCATATAATATAGCATATGGCAAGTAATGATAGAAAATTTACAAACTTAGCTCGAGCCTCTCTGATAATTACTGATATGAATATACAACAGTAAAATTGACAAATTTTCAACTTTGATTTTGTAGCTTATGAGGAATTAGAATATCCCACTATGAGTCATAGCCAGCAGAATGGAGCGAGATATTTATTTATATCAGTTTGTAAGTATATTATTTTTCCTTTCAGATTATGGTTTTCGATTAATATTTTATGACCATGTTTAACGGATAAAAACAGTTGTTGGTTAAGTTTTTTTCTTTTCACTTTCTTATAGTTATAAATTTTTTTCATATCCAGACATATTTTGATTTTTACAAAACATTAATATTTTCACATACTCTACATTTTCTGTATACTTCAAGTGATATATTGAATTGATTCAATTGTGTTTTCGTATTCAAATACATACATTCAGTAGGTAATATCCAATTTTTTTATTGTGTAACTAGAAATGAATATTTATAGTATAAATAAACTTTTTATTAAAACCAGATAATACTGCTTTCAATATTTCTTCTAGTTTTTAAAGGAAATACTTATAATTTTTTTCATGTTTATTGGTTGCCGGTTCCACAATTTACCAAAAAGTATTTTCAAGTATAAGGTTATAATTATTTGCTTGTAGTTGACAATGTATCATGATGTTTGTTGGATGGAAGTTTGCACTTGCAATATTCAACTGTCTAAAGTCTAATCTATCAATGTGAAATATTTTAATAAACTTCTGGTGTGATGTGTGGAACCTCAATAATTTCTTTTAAACTGGTTGTCTCGATTTCATTTCAATATAGTGTTGACCTGAATATAAACAGGAGCCAAAATATCACTGATGGAAATATGACAGAAGCTGAGTTCTGAGAACTTGCATTCTTTTTTGGTTTGGTGAATTCTCTGAAATTATAATCCTCCTCGATCATATTTTGTGTCAAATATCATAACGGAGGTTATCTTCAGTAAGTGAAAATAAAAGGGAAATATTGTTAATAATTCCCTCAAAAAACAACCTTTTATGCGATCATTCTTATAAATTTAAAGAACCACTTTACGCCAGTGCAGCCAGTGATCATTTTGATAATCTGACTAGAAGCAAACAGCTACGAATGAAACTGACAAAAGAGTCTATAAATCAGAACATTCTTTTCATCGCATGGGAATTGGCGCCCAGTTCTTTCGCCATCTCACGCACCGTTTGTGTAGGGTCAGTTTCCACCAGGGTCGGCGTTCAGGATTACTGTAGGTCAATCACTTCGGGATTTATCTCCAGAACAAAATTTCGCAAACCATCGTCGAAAAGTGCGTTCATTAACACTATCATTGCCAAATGCCTGTTTAATTTTTCTGGCTGTTTCGGCAGCGCTTTGGTGCAATTTGAATTCGTAGAGAAAATTTGGCTGAAAATCTCTTAATGACATCATATAGTATTGAGCTGGAAGAGTACAAAATTCTCTATTCATCAGTATATACCATGACACAGGTGATTAATATTTATTGTGGTATGGAGCTGCAAAAATACATGACATTAAAACGAACAAAACTCTTGAAATGACCTGATAATTAGGTGATATTTAGTTAATCAAGTATTTGCTTCGCCTCCAGAATGTTCACTAAGCTTCACTACATTTTTATAAATGGTATTGGTATTCTATACAAACTTCATTACAATTTTATAATTAATATCCTTCTTGTATTTTTGATATTTGTGCTTTTTTTAAGGTATTGTGAGCATACTATTTTCAATCGTCCTACTTCTGCTCATAGTATCAAAAGTGATGATTTTCGCCAAGAAAACAGCTCTACAACAGCAACGCCATAGTCTTTGTGAGAACATAGCTCTTCGCAACCAAACGAATGTTAACATAATTCGTGCCAACATCAATCCGACCAATATTTATACTGTTCGCAATTATTCTCGAACACCTCGTTCCAATATTATAATAGACACTTCAGAAGTGAGCGATTCTTTACTATTTACGTCATCCGTGGTAACTGAGGGATTCGGTGATCAACCTCCTTCATATGTGGACGTAGTGAGGAGTAACAGGATAGTCAGTGAACCACCACCTCCTTATACAAGTAGAGAGATTCTCAATGTGCATGAAGAAAGACAAGAAAGGAGTTAATATTAAATTGCAAGACGACTCATTTCTCATAAACATACAAAAAGTCTAAAAATGTTAATTTTGGTGAAACAGCTAGAATTTATGTGATGAACTTAAAATAGGTTTGACCCCAAGGTTTTCCATTGTAGGGCACTTGGGCACTATATTGAGAAAGTAAACTATGTACTTACAGAAATTATCCACTGCCGGTTATATATTTTAATGAGAAATCCTTGAGATTTGTTTTGAAGAAGCTTAATATTTACTTTTGACATCAAAGTGTGGACTGGTTCAGTATGGTAAAAAAACTATAAATATTCCTGAAATTGACTTTATTTATAATTCACTAGGGCTGTTTCCTGGGTTTTGAATTGTTATTCAGTAGTAATATTAATGGTAATAAACATCATTTACTGGTGAATTGGTGCAGTGGTAGTGTGCCTCTAAAAATTACTGATCGATGAAGGAGAATGGTAATGTGTGTTACCCTGTTAATTTATTTGGCTATTCAATACTTGCCAAAATGTTTATGCTTACTGTATTGTCAGAATTTGATTATGAGACATGGGTCCGACTGACTGTATGTAGGTAGCTGAAACATATCGAAGAAAGCATATCTTTCAAATAAAAATTGCTATGAAATTTTTCAAAAAGTATTATCTACACTTTGTATTTGTTGTTAAAATGATGTTATCAATGAAAACATTAATCATTATTTAACTTTGTTAAGTTTCTGAGTGAATTATAATACAGAGTAATTAGTTACTTGTGTATATATATATATATATATATATATATATATATATACATACAAGATATGGTAATTGTAGGCAATAATAGCTCCTAGTTGTTTGTTTGATAAAAAATAAGTTTTTGTGTCAAGTAGGAGGTATATCATGTTTAAGATTTTAAATGACAATATGTGAGGTTTAAAAAATATTTTCAATGGGCTGACTTGAATATCTGAAAAAATAAGATCTGTAAAAGAGGAATCTAATGATGAAATGAAATGTAAAAGCATTGTCGGCTGGTATAGTATCGCACGAGCGTTCGATCATACCTATCCTCGGCTGACGACTTTATCTCAGACTTTGAGATAGCCGGCTACTAACTGGGCCACTTCAACCCTATGTAAAATTATCTATAGAAAATCACCCTAAATATACCTATATTTTATCATTTGTTGACTTATGGATCAGACTGGTATTTCGTACTTGTATTTTGAGATTGAATTTATTTTAGGAACAAATAAATATATTTTTTATGTTTTGTTTTTTATTTTTATTTTGTTTTTATTGAATATTTTCTGAAAAGTTATTGATTACTAGATGAAAAAATAATTTTGTTTTTGAAGTTGATGTTACTTTTCCTTGACTCGATGATGGATCATGTGTTAAGGTCAAAGCTTTTACAGTTGGTTATTGTTAATAATATTAACGATAACAATATTCAATTCCTAATTATATCAAACGACTATAACAGGAGCGACAGATATGACTGATAATTATATCTGTGTTCTTTCATGCCATTTTAATAGTACGAGTAAGTCATGAAGCAAATGGACGAATGTATGGAACATATCCTTTTTTATCCAGACATCCAATTTCTGCACATCTTTTCTCACTTGAGTACTTCTTACTGCTTAGAAGTTTTCCTCGCCATTGATGAATGGCTTTGGTTGATCATTAAGCAGAATATCAGAGGATTCTATCAGTAAACTTTTGGGAGTTGAATCATTTTTCGGTTCATAAACAGAACTTTCTGCTGGCGATTCTTTTTCCTTTACTGCTATTTCAGAAGTAAAGCTATGAGAAAGAGATGATTGAATGATCTCATCGAATATATTTCCATGAGATGAACAATTCAAAGTATAAAAAATAAATTGCGCTTTGAAGGGCAAGACATTGTTATTTCTCATTTCATCTCTCACAATTGTCTTTGGGGGATAACGTCGTGAAGTAACTTGGTTTGGAATCTTTTAATTTTCATTTCTTGTTAAGTAATGAATAACTTCGAGAGTCGAATTATGCTACCTTTAAAGAAAATCTCAAAACTAACATAATCGTCAACGACGTCTGTCCTAACGCGCCTGCCCGCGTTCGGGTCACGTTCTCGGCGATAACGCTTCATTGCTTAGACCGCCCCTCTAACCCTCCGCATCATCCCTCGTCGTCTTTCAGTAGACGCGAAGCGTAATGGCTTACTGCGTTGCGTCAAGTTAATCTCATCGTGATAACTTGAATTCGTCAAAATTACTTACTGTAGAAGACAAAGTTTATCTATACTAAACACGTAAAACGTCAATTGTATCAATTTTTATGAAATTGAGAGATATTCTAAAATGTGCATTGTAAAAAAGTATTATATTTAATTGAATATATGGCTCAGAATTTTGTAAATATTAGTTACCATATCGCGGACTTTTATTTAAAAACTATTTGAGATAAACAATGTTACAGTACATTATCTTCATGTAACTCCAATGGTATAGGAAGAACACGACAAGATAGGAAGCAATAATTTTTCCGACTTGATACTTATCGTTATATTATAACCAATATTACAAAAAAACTTTGTTAATTGTATCCTATATGTTATTCTAATCTAGAAGCTGTATTTATGTAAAGTTTTATCTAAACCCGTTCAATCGTTATTAGAATGAAAATAGTATGGCCGGTTATACTCCATTAATTGAATTTTATTTTCGGTACTGATCAAAAAGTTTGCTTAGGTCGAAATCATCTCCTGCGCTGTTCAAATTTCTCAAGGCATTTTCCATTGTTTTGACGTATCTTTCAACTTGATAATTTGTTTCTGGATTATATGGTGCTGAATATTTATGCTAGATTCAAAAAATTCCCAAATTCCTGTGATTTGGAACTTGGGCCATTATCACTAGTGTTACTGGTAGACCATAACGAGCACATATTACGAACGACAGAAATTAATTGTTTTTTTCACTTAGAAAATGCACCAACTTCTAACAATAAATATGTCTCATTAATGACCTAGCAAAATCCACATATATTCGTTGCGAAGAGAATCTAGGATATTCCCAACAATTAGATGGTACTTTGGCAAGTTTATTCTGGATATTTCAGCATGGTATACAACTATTCTCTAATTATTCGATGTCAATCTCAATGGGGAATATTCCTCCTGACGAAAATCAAGTAGTTTTCATAAAAGAGCTCTAAAACAACGCATTTTAAACTTATCATTTCAACCTTTTTCTTTAAAAAATTATTCAAATACTTAAAAAAGAGGAATGATATAATATATAATGCATTCAACATTTAAAGGGATTCGTTTCTATTTCACTATTTGGCAACATCGTATATAGCTAATAAAGGACAATGAATTTGTTACCTGTATGAGAAAAACAAAGATGACATATTTCAGAGGCATGCTGTTCTGTTTACTTATGTTCCGAGTTCCGAGACATATGACATTTTGTGCACCTAACATCTTCCTCTATATAAATAAATAACAAAACAACTGTTTTTTATGTGGCTTGTGGAGGTGGTATTGAACTATAATTTATATTTAGCCTTAATTATTGTTTTATAAAAATAATTTTCCTTTTTTTAAGTAGAATATCTAGTAGAATATATTATACGCAAGGTAATATATTTTTAAGAATGGCAGGTAAAGTTCTAGGCGCTGTTGCCAATATGTGAATTAGAAACAAATCCCTTTAAAAATTAAAACCCAATATTTTAAATATCAGTTTGATGTGAATTTGAAAAACTCATGAATTGAACTCAACTTTATTTTGTTCAAACTTGCATTTTCTGTAATAACCCAAATTGAGGAACATTCCCCATGATAGAATACCAAATGCAAAATCTAGCCAGTGCTTTCATATTGACAATGCCTAAATGACCTACATATAGTAATTGAAGTTCTCTTTTCCATAGAGAAACTGGAATGTCCATGCTCAGAACTTTTAAAATCACTCCACGTGTAAGTGAAAATTACAATTAATTTCCATTCTATCCAGTTTGTTTGTTTCCTTGAGTAGACTGTTGTAAAAATTATCTGATCACTTTTCGTTTCTTTGGAAATTTGGTAGGCGTTACCAATAAAACGAAAATTTATTTTATTGTAGGTGATAATGTGCAATTGTATCCCTAGCAGATTTTGACGGTTTTTCGCTAATCTGGATAATGTGTCAGCATTCACATGTTTTTCCATAGATTTGTAGATGTTTTCATAGTCGAAACATGCCAGCATCCTAGTAGCCACCATGCTCTGAAAATGTTTTTCTTGAGTGGAAAATGGAAAACATGCAATTGGAACTTCCTTCCGTAGTAATACCGGAAAAGTATGTTGCAAACCCAAAAAATTGTAGTTGCTTGTTTATCCATCTAGCTATAATTTCTCTCTAAGTAAGCAACCGGTGTTTCACGGCCATCCGGCATGATATAAGAGAGAACCACATAGAGACTTTCATCCATTGCTAATACCAATGGTAAGTTGATATCATAAAGAATTTCAATTCAAATAGTCTCTCGTTTCATAAATCGAAAGTATCTAGACATTGCCCTATCCAGTGAAACATATTTTTTCTTGTAGTAGATTATACAATGGATATAGTTTCGTTGCAAAAATTTGAGAAATCTTCCATAGTAATTTACCAACTCGGAATATTTGTTGTGACCTTTGCACTGACTACCGCTGATGTGTTATCTAGTCCTCTGTCGAGTATGGTATGTTCTAGATACGTGATTTTTAACTCTGAAAGTTGCATTTTTTGAAAACACTTTCCTAATACCAGAACAAAAACGACAGTCTCTCGACAGTAATAATGATCTCCTGGGGAAGCTAACTTGGTTAGCGAATCGCGCGTCGAGAGACCGTAATTTTTGTTCTGGTGTTGGGAAAGTGTTTTCAATAGATTCATTTCACGTCAGAGGTTCCAGTACGAACTATCAAATCTAAAAATTAAATTTATGCTGATTCAGACAACTTTTTGTAAACATTTCAAAATCAGATACCCAGTTTTTTACTCGAAAATAGCTACGCTTTTTCTGATTCAACCTTAGGCCAACATTTTGTAAACGTTTCACGACCTTTCTCAATTTTTGAAGATGGCTATGAAAACTTGAATCCTGTATCTTGATATTGTCCAGGAACGCACATATATTCTGGTTATATTGGGTAAAGTTGTTGTGAAATAGCGTTGCTAAATTGCAGGTACAATCTTTATTCCAGTTCAATATATAACCTCCTTTTGTTGTAATGATAGCTTGGATTTTAGTACTGGTATCATCCAGTACTGCCATCATATCCAGTGTTGTGAAAAGTTTTCCTCCGATCCTAATAGTGGCAGTTTATCTGCCATATTGGTCATTGGATATCGTACAGTTTGTATTACCATCTTCCTTAACAATTGGAACTCTTACTATACCCCATTCGCTGTACTCTTTTTTGATTGAAATATCCAATTCTTGTTGGTTTTTCTATCTCGTCTTTTCTTGCAGACAGTACTGTGTTGTCTAGAAGTAATAACCTTGCTTTAAACATTTTTATTTTCCAATTCCAGGTTTGAAAACTGTATTGTATTCATTTCGTAGCTTATTCAATATTGAGATTTGGCCTCTTCTAAATACAGGATATTTTTTATGTGTTTGATGGATTGCGCAGGAGTAACGATTATGAATACACCTAAAATTGGTGTATTCATTCAGTGGTGTGGTGGTTTTATACAGGGTGGCGTGGCCGGACGAAAACGTAGCAGAGGCATTGTCCGGTATTTCTGTCTGTTTAAAATCTGTTTTTCCGTTAATCAGCAGTTAATCAGTTAATCAACAACATTTTTGAGAAAAGTCGATATTTAATTGAAGGGACACATTTTCTTTCGGTATTTTCGGTATAGAAAAAAATTGATAGCACGGAGGAAAATATGAATGGAATAGTATCAAGACTATCAAGTTTGGAAGGTTTGGTGGAAGATATGAAAATATCGATCATCGACTTAGAAAAGACCAAGGATAAAAGTGAGTTGAATTTCACAAAATTAACAATATCGGAGAATTCTATTACACACAACAAAATGGAGTTAAATGAATCAGAGGGAAAGCAAGAAAAAAACATCAATAAATTTCACATAAAATAAAATGAGGATTGTGGGGATTACGGAAGAAGAAAATGAGCATTTATTAACTAAAGTATTAAGATTGTTAAATGATGAAATGAAAATAAAGTGCTCACAATTCGAAATATACAATATATTTAGGATTGGAAAAAAAAATAACGATTTCATGAAGCCAAGACCTATTGTTGTTACTTTCGTGTCCCTTTTAAAGAGGAATGAGATTTATAAGGCGAGCATTTTGTTAAAAGGTTCCAAAGTATTCATCAACGAGGAGTTAACTCATGCATCTATAAACTTCTACAAGCAACTAAATTGAAATTTGGCAGTAAAACAGTATGGACCAAGAATTGCAGAATATTTGTAAAAATTGGCAACGTTGTGCATTTAGTACGCATAAACACTGATTTAGCAAATCTCCAGAAGTAGTATAAAAGGGGACACCTAATGCATCATAATGTACAAGATAAAAATCGTAATGGACAGAAATTTACTCCATCATATCGTCAAATGATAGAAATCGCAATTGATCATATGGTACTAGATAGAAACGTACAGCGGCATAATGTACAGGTTCATAACGTAATCCATCATAATATACTTCATCATAACTTATTGTTTCATAACGTTCTCCATCATAACGCTAACGCATCATAAACACAATGCATCATAACAGCAACGCATCATAACATCAAACGATCATATTCGTAATCGATAGAAACCGTAACGCGTCATAAAGTAATTCATCATAACGTAAAGTATCAACGTATTTTGTCATAATCCTATAGTCTATGCGCTTGCTTATACTACGTGGGAATAATAGTTGAAATTGAAGTTTTGAACTCATTAAAGATCTAAGAAGAGCCCTATAATACTGAAGAAGTTTAAATATGATGAAGTACTTGAATTTATTATTTCATTGTTTCTGATTTATCATATTTTTGCATTATAAAGGTGATTGAAATTTTGAGACAGACAGACAGACAGAGTGTATGCTTCTGTTCCACAACATATCTATCAGAATTTTGATTCACAATACACATCTATTGAATGATACAATGCTCTATTTTCATTTAGATTCCATCTATTGCTGAATGAAAATAGGAAGTATGTTATTGAGAAATTCAACACAGAAAAGCAGCAGCGCCATCGTTAACAAATTTGAGAAGATACTGATTCAAATTCCAGGCAATCGCGCAAATCTATTGAGCCTATGGATATTTTTCTGATTGATTCGGCCGTTGGTCGAAGACCTAGAAAGAATGTTTATTGATATAGAAGTGAGGTAATATGCTTCAGGTGTAATATGCTTACCTGTAGTACATAAATATTAGTATAAGAAGCTACTTGTAGTATTCAAATCACTGTTGATAAAGCCACTGTGTTAGCAAAACATGTCTTGATATTTTTCAAATCAAGTTTGTGGAGATCAAATCGTGAGGTGTAGTTTATGAAATAACTACGGATATATTATGGAGATTCAATTGAGCAGATTCATAATCCTCTTAGGATAAAGAGTTTAGATATTGATTCGTCCATCTTTTAATGTTGCAGGGTCCGTCTATCATTGCAAATATGGAGCAATTCAACTTAGAAGACTTTCAGCGCTCCATTTGATAATTATTTTCACATCCAGTACCTGATGTACCTGCGTAAAGCAATGTTCAACGAGGAGCTTATCAGCCTAGCTTCACATTGACTTACAAGAGATCATCTGGTAATACTTTATTCTGATATATGCCTGAATCGCCAGAATTTCTGACAAATTTAGATTTTTCTAGAGACCAGCGTTACTAATTTTTCTATGTATAACTTTGAAGAATGTGGGTCAGCAACTTGGACGAAAGTCTCCCATTGGGAAGTGGCGCGTACGACGTACGCAACATAGCCCCCTCTACTATCTAGCGACCACAACGATACTTTGGCTGCAGAGCATCTTGACAGCTTTGATTTTTCGATTTTTATTAAAAAATAATAGTTTATCTGCTCAAAAATGTTGAAACAAGTAAATGATGATATCTGTAATGTTTTATATCGAAGAAAAACGGATTTTGTGTGTTTTTAATGATAAAGCTGTCAAGAAGTTCTGCAGCCAAAGTATCGTTGTGGTCGCTAGACGCTAGTTCTATTGTCGCATGGCGATATGATAACAGTGAATGTGGTCAATTTGTTAGGTTGAAATAATAGTTGAACTTTTGTAGAGTAAAAGTAGAGTGGGTGGTATAATATTTACTATTGAAACTTGTGGCATCTTTCTTGAAATAAAAGTATAAAAGATTAGTAAGGGTTAAATTCCATTCCCATGGTTTATGAAAGATCAATAGGTTCTTACTGATGTATAGGTTTTGTTAATAATACTAGGACAGGATGGGGTGAATGGTAAATATACATAATATGTTCCACCACTCAATAGAAAACCTTCTCTGGATAAGATCAGTCGAAGTGGAATTGGCCGCGGTGGTAGTGCGCCCGACTCACGATCGGAAGGCCGTGGGTTCGAATCCCGCCTCGACCAGACATTTTTCTCGAGAGAATTTATTTGGTTGTAGCTGGGATGATTCGGCAACCGTGTTAGAAATCACACGTTAAAAGATAAGACCTCGTTAGTCCTTAGCTCGCACAAGTTTCTCAAGTTCTGAGAGTTGGAAAAACAGATGGTCGAAAAATGTGTTAGGAAGCATAAATGGAGATCCGATTATAGGACCATATTTCTTTAGTAGACCTCTGGATGGAGACTTATTTGAGATTTCCTTCGAATCGATTCATCAAATTTGTTGGATGATGTACCAATTGTCACAAGGCATCGGTTATATAATCAACATGATGGCCCGCCTCACCACAACTAAGATGGAGAAATAGAAACATCCACTGGCCAGCACAATCCCCATACCTCACGCCCCTAGATTTTTACTTCTGGGGATGTGATACAGGAGAGCAGCCAACAACAATCATATATTTTTGAGAAGCAATCTGGCCAATAAATTCAACGGAGTGAAAATATCTAGAGTATTGTATTCGAAAAAAACATAAGTTTGGTCTGTCACACATGTATTGGGCATCCTGTATATTAGTAATGATTATTGAATCACAGATGTGATCAATTCCTATAACTTTTTCCGGAAACATTTCCTTGTATCTAATAGGGACGCAGTTATCGTCCATTCACCTATAGTTGACACACCCTGTATATATCGTAGGAGGTTCATGGTAACTTTAGTGATGTCTCTAACCCAAGGTGACCTAACCAAAACCATAAAGTGCGGCTGGCTTTTGTTGATGACTCCGTGCATTTGTGTTTTTTTTGCAAACGAGTGTTGCCTAACCTTGCACTTGGCTATACCGCAGTAATGACAGCTAATGTCTATGCTCAACAAATGCCTTTCAGGTCAAACGTTTTTCTCCGCCTCCTAAAAATATGAAAGTCATTCGATTCGGAATAGCATATGGATGATTTTTGGAAAAATTCAAGTCTCGCTTGTAAAAATTGCAAAAGTTATGAAAAATTAACTGAAAAAAATGGGGTTTGATTTTTTGCAAATATCTCAAAAACTATTTAACATTTTACAAATTTGTAAAAAGAAACAAAAAGAGGAGGAAATTTCCCAAAAAGACGTCCTAGAACTGTAGGACTAATATTTATAGTTTTCCCAGAGGGTTGAAAATACCTCTTAAAAAGAGTATTTTTATTTCGAGTTATTAAATATCAAAATTAAGTATTTCATCAGTTCGGACTTCCATTGT
>WOGN01003883.1:0-14724 GCA_015342105.1 Leptinotarsa texana
ACTACATAACGTTGTGATTTGAAGACAAAAAAATACGAACTGACTGAGTATAATAACGTTTTCTTTATTTTTCTCTTTGAAAGGATGTTTCGGTTTCTGCCGAAACTGAGACCGTTACATAATTCGGTTTCGGTTCGGTCGTAAAAACCAGTTTCGGTCGGACACCGACGACTCGCGCACTAACACAGAATCACAAAAAAAATGTATGACATATTTGTTTGTTGTTTAATATTTATGGTGCGTTTTTATTCGGAAATATATGTCAAACTATGCAAATAAATGTCTGTATTGATAATAAACTAAAATATAAAAAATAAACCAGTAAATTTTCCTTGCATATTATTTTTATTCAACTTCACACCTTTCAAACCTTCATTCAAACCTACAAATATTTCAAAACCGAAATTATCCAAATTGATCCAGCCGTTCTCGAGTCAAAGTAACACTAAAAAACTTCATTTCATTGTTAAACGGTTTTATTACCCTGTTTGTTCGTTTGGATCAAATTTAGTAATTGAAGGTTGACCCCCTTTCTGTTGACAGGTTGACAGATTGATCTGATATATGGTACACACATTTACTATTGATGAATTCTATATCATTTATTCAATGAATTCTGTATCATTGTAAATCCAAGGTGGCTGCAGCTAAAAAAATTTCGGATTACATATTTTTTCACAACTATCTCGGTATGGGTGTCAAATGACAGGGCTCGACTGAAAGAATAGTGGTACACTTTGAAAACGATGCAAATTCAAGATTGCCGCAGCTACAAAACGGCAGATTACATACTACCTTGTGACACTGAGGCACTGAAGTACTGAACAGAATGAGAAGAATTGAGTAACAAAATTGGAAACTGAAATTGGAGAATAAAATGAGCAAAAAATTATGATAAACGGTTTTATTGAAAAAAAGTATGTACTAATAACTGAAAAATTATTCAAAAGATCCTAGGTAGCAGACATCACTCCATTCTTCTCAGCAAACTCCTCCTTGCAAACACCATTGACTTTCTGCAAATCAATCATCCCATTGCCGAAATTTCCATATTCGGTGACTTCAATGTCCACAATATCAAATGACTCAAATTTTCAAATATCAACGACAAATAAGGTCGCGAAGCTAAGGTTTTTGCAATAAGCAGCGAAATTACTCAGATTATAAATGAGTCAACCAGGATTCCTGACCGTGATAAAGAATATACTAGCCTTCTGGATCTATACCTAACAATCAATCCAGAAGTTCACACAGTCACCGTAAGGTATCCATTGGGATCTTCTGACCACAAACTCATTTCAGTGTTAAGTGAATAACCGATAAATGTTGGGAAACAATCTCAACCACGCAAAATTTGGCATTACAGATCAGCTGAATGGGGAGGTCTTAAGAACCATTACCGGATAGATGTTTGTTTCAGCTGTAAAGATCCATCAACTTGTGCTTCTGTATTCACGGAAGTTATTGTATCATCCATTGATGCATATATTCCTTTTTTTAATGAAACAATCGTCTAACGGCAAACCTTGGTTCAACAAAAATTGCGAACAAGCTGTCGCCCCCAAAAATCTCGCCAACCGGCAGTGGCGCAAAAACCGTACTAGGTTTGTTAACGCTCGCAACAGCTGCAAAAGTAGGGTAAATAAAACCAAAGAACTTCAAAATCAGAAAATTAGGGATAAACTGCTTTCCAATCCCAACGGGTCTACATCCTTCCGGTCGGTAGCTAAAGCTGTTAATCAAAACTTTACAGAATCCACAATTCCACCACTAACACAAGCGGATGCTTCAATTGCAACAACAGTCATAGAAAAAGCAAATCTACTAGCTGAACAATTTGCGTCCCACTCCACAGTTGATTTTCAGGGAAAGGCACCACCCACTATTTCCACACTGGAATTCACAATGCCGGAAATTAGAAATTACTTTTCGACAGCGTCTAGTCAGGCGAATTTTTAAACAGCTCATTATCAACAAGGCTTTTGGCCCTGATGAAGTGCTAGTCATCGTACTTGAAGAGTGAGCAAATGAACTCGCACCAGTATTTTGCAGACTTTTCAAACTCTCTTACAAGAAAGGGGTTCTTCCTTTCTGGTTGGGAAAATGCTCGCGTTCAGCCTATTCCCAGAAAGGGCAAGAAAAATCTTCCAAATAACTAAAGACCAGTCGCTTTGATATTAGTGATATCAAAAATCATGGATAAAGTCGTATACCACCATATCCTCAAATATTTGGAAGGCTTCAACATCTTGGAGGATTATCAATATGGCTTTTGGAATCAAAGATCAACAGGCGACCTTCTATCGTATGTCAACCATATTTGGAATAATGCAATCGAGAAACATGTAGGATTAAGAGCTGTTGCGCTTGTTATTTCTAAGGCCTATGATCGTATGTGGCATGAGTATTTGCTGGAAAAACTTTGATGCTATGGCTTGTCGAGTTATTTATGTGTATGGCTCTCCAGCTTCCTGAAAGAACGTTCCCTGCAAGTGGACGTCGATATATATCTCTCAAATACTTTCACCATCAACGCTGGTGTTCCCCAGGGCGCCATATTGTCTCCAAACGTTTTTTTATTGTATATCAACGACTCATTGGAAAAAACCAAGAATCCAATATATTGCTTTGCTGACAACAGCAAACTTGTCTCGCCATTCCATTTGGATTCCAGGACATCGGCAACAGAGAAACATCTTCACTGGCAGCAGGAGGTTGAAAATCTAAAAGTGATTTCGAATTCCAGGTTCAATTCAATGACACAAAAATCCAGGCATTGGTTTTCTCCAAGAAGATTAATGTCTCCAAACCGGATATAAGTTGGTAGGGGGTTCAAATTGACACCAATATGCCTTGACGCAATCATGTCGCTGGAATTGCAAATGGTGCTTGGAACGAAAGCAGAATAAATAAACAAGAAAATAAACAGGGCAACCTAAATAAAACTGTTCAATAAAAATTAGCCTCTGATACGAATGTCGTTGGGAGCATCAAAATTATGTTCAAAAGTTCCGTACCAACAGTCATCGACTAATAAAATACGTATATGCTTTCTCTTTACAGGTGCAACCTGAGTATTTATCGAAAGTAATACCACAATACCTCAAAAGTTTATCGTTGAATTTCCAGTTTTTAATGGAAACTTTTTTATTTAGCAATAGCAATCAATCAACCAGCATGATAAAATCACGAATTCATAGGACAAGTGGATTTATCTATTGCTGGATACTCAATTGGTATTGTTCAAAAATGATAAAGTTTGAGTTTAAACTGATGTTGGTACATTTATCTGAGAAAATATTGCGTTCGAGAGGAATTCGTGGAGATTATTTCCTGATATGAAACGAACATATCAATTATCAAATCAAATGAATTTTCTTATCTGGATAACAAGAAATTTGAACAAGAACACTATTTTCTGAACGTATATTTATTAAAAACAAATTGTTCCAATATATGAACAGAGTATGTGAATGACTTAACTCGTATTCTTCAATAATAGGATTTTATTTTTGAAATATATCGTTCCTTGACATGAGACCGCACAACCGGCACTAATGTCACCAGACTCACTTGACGCTGTTAGATGCATTAACTGTACCTAGCGTATTTCTTTCGATTTCAATAAAACTGCAACTATTCAGAACAATCTCGACTCGGATTAGAAATGACTTAGTATACAAATTTGTTCCGATTAAGATATTAAGATTTTCGAATATCATATATAAATTGTTGGTATTCAAAGTGGACTTCGAATTGAAGTCTTTCAATCAGTGAAGTGAGGCAATAATTCATTCATGACTAGCAAGCACCGTTGCAACAAACAAATCATATCATTCTTAGGTATATAACAACAATCATTATACATTGAACCACCAAAGATAACAAATGTATTGAGGAGTATTTATGTTCTCTGCGATAACTTGCATATGTGACATTGAAATGATGTATTCCGATAATTTTCGAACCTTTTGTATTCGAGCAAAAGTTGAACACTGATGAACAATTTTTTCAGTACTATAAAATAAGGCCCTCTAAGGAGAAGCAATTTACATGGAAGAATGATATACAGTGTGTAAAAACCGAATGGAATAAATTCATTATTTCGGTTACTGTACATATTTGAAAAAATTCCCAAAACAAGTCAAATGTAGATTATAATTTGACATTCTTCAACATAAAAATGTCACCCATACCTTCAACCGCCTTCGAATGACAGGTACAACCCCTAATTTTTCAAATGAGAAGTATACTCTTGTGATATATTGTTTGAAAGGTCTCTTCATTTTCTATTCAAAAATGTTATCGCTTTCGAATTCATTGCAACAATTAAGATAAAATAAATCAAAATCCTGTGGTTACCAAAATTTGATAAAATACACTCAAAAACTAAAAAGTAATGCAAAATGTAATGAAAAGTAGTGAACGAAAAACAACTATAGATGTTAATGAAGTAGATGTTCAAAATGTTCACCTCGAACGTCTTGCAACATGCTTATCTCAAATAAAACTATCTTTCAACATTATTAAACATATCAGGCGTGACCGACCTAATCCCCAGAGTTATTCGTTTTTATAAGTCATTCAAATCTGAAGGTTCAGTTTTGAATACATTGCTCTTTACATATCCCCATGAAAAGAAATCTAATTATAAAAGATCAGGTGATCGCACTGGCCATTCAATAGATCCTCGCCTCGCTATCCACCGACTGGCAAATGTTGTATCAAAGTATTGCCGGACATTAACTTTGTTATGCGGTGGTGCTCCATCCTGCTGAAACCATATCGTATCCACCGGAACTTGAGGGTTTCTTGGATCAGAATATATATTTGCTAAACTTGAAATGACATCATTTTGAAGTAGTGCCAAATCATTATCGCCATTCAAGTTGCTCTCAATGAAAACGGGACCAAGATATAGTGTCCTACAATCCCTGCCCAAGCATTAGGCTCTTGAGGGTATTGCGTGTGTTCTTTTCTCATCCAGTGAGGATTTTCCGTTGACCAGTAGCGGAAAGATCAAGCTGTTTTCATCTTCCTCTTGAAGATGGCCAATTGGTGATAGAAACGCGTGTTCAGGTGTTAAAATAATGGTTTGCTGTTGTTAAAAAACTTCAGTATTATTACACCAAAGATTCCAAACAGTGAATCACAAGTTTATCTTAATTCTTGCAATAAACTCGAAAACGAAAATATTTTCGAATAAAGGATGAAGAGACCTTTCAAACGATATATCACTAGCATATACGTCCCATTTTAAAAATTAGGGGTTGTAATTTAAATTTGACGTGTTTCGAAAATATATACCGTAACCAAAATAATGAATTTATTCCATTTGGCTTTTACCCACTGTATAATAATAGCATATATAGGTACTGCTCAAATATTGACAAAATTAAATATATTCATTTTATTTTTGTATTTTGAACTATCTATTAGCAATAATCTACTTCAATTGGTGAGCAATGTTATAGAAGAGATATACACTCTTAAAATAGAACAAAATAAAATTCTAGCTGAATCATAATGCTACAAAGACAAAAACTAAAAATTTTCAATGCAACTATAGTTCAGTAAAACAATTCAATTAATTAAATAATTAAAAACATTTTCTTAACACAACGTTCCAGAGTATAGTACAAAATAAACCGTCACAGTGAAAATATTCAGAGGTACTAAATTTGGGTAAATAGAAAGAAATTATTTTACAGTTCTACTTTCAAGAGAACCTACTAAAAAGTAATTTGATTGGAAGCACATCTGAAGAAGCTAGTCACGTATTTTACTGAAACGTCAGAAAAAAATTCCATAATATGACGAATCTAAAACCAGACAGAAGATAGTGTCAGCTGTAGCACCCCTACAAACGACAACACTCAAAAGTCGAAACTTGTGCGAGCTAAGGACTAATGAGGTCTTACCTTTCAACATGTGATTCCTAATATTGATGGACTCAACTGTCTTGAAAAAGCAAGCTCAAGTTAGTAGAGATGACTTCCCTTTCCACAAAGATGTCATCTGTGAAGTTGACAGAATACTCAATCCACGAATATAAATAATTGCCGAATATCTAAGATTTTTGATTCATTAAAAATTGTTCAGTTAGGTGGGTGTATCTTTGATAAAAATAACTCCAAGAATCATTTACTACAATTTTTCCAGATTTTTGAGAAAAATTTTATTGGTTGAATCCGAAGCAATGATTCCATGAATGACGTGGCTCTCAATCAGCGGATAACATATAATATTTTCATTCAACCGATGGCGAGTGTTTGGAAATCGTATTTCATCCTATACAGAAAAATTTACTAGATCATTTATTTGAACTACCAATTCAAGTTGCAATCGAGGTGAATTCATACGTAGTCTCAGATACGTATGCCCTTTCAATACTAACTACCTCGTTTTTTATCTTTATGTTGTCAAATTGAGGAAAAGTTTTGGGGTAGGATGGAAATGTATGTTTTTTTGTATTTACTGTTAGTAGCTGACATTAAGGATAGTTCCAAAGCCCCGTTCTACTGCGACGTTTTATTTTTCCGAGCAAAACTCATGACTTTCCCTTCTACATTTACTTCGAAAATGCCGTTCAAGTTAATATACACTGAGGTGCATTGTGGAACACCAAGTTAAATTATTCTTTTAGGACTTATACACTATTAAGGGTTTTACAAAAACCGCGACACGTGTTTCACAATACAATAGCTTCCTTAATCTTAAACTTAAAGTTAATTCTAAATTACAACCATTTTATACTCTCAACACATTAACTACTCGTATGCCTACTTTCTAATGAATGAATCTACCTGAAAAGGTCAGATATCAATTCATTAACTATATGAATAAATTTTTCCTAAAGTACAATAAATATACTTAACTATTTTTACCTGAAAATGACCAGATTCAATTATGACCAATTATTTAATACAATTTGATCATCTATAGGATATTGGGAATTTTTGAATTTGTTTATTTCTATACTCTGCAACAGGTTGAGTTTCAAACCTCTCTTCTGGAAATGTAGAGGTTTGTAATGATGGTTGAACTCATGCCCCTTTGTGAATAAATGAGTCTCATATGTAGAACTCATGTTTCCATTCTGGAAACTATTTTTGCGTTCTTTTATGGCAGGCTTTCAATGCTCTTCCAATTCGACCTATATAAAACATCGGTCTTGAATAATTCATCAAAATTGAATCTGTTTACTTATAGGTAAAAATAGTTAAGTATATTTACGGTACTTTACGTTTCAGGTAGACTCGTTCATTAGAAAGTAGGCATACGAGTAGGTAATATGTTAGAGTATAAAATGGTTGTAATTTAGAAGTAACTTTAAGTTTACTCTTGAGGAAGCTATTGTATAGCGAAACACGTGTCACGGTTTTGTGAAACCCTTTATAGTGAAAATCAAAAAATCATGCAATAAAATGTATTGATTTGTTTTGAAAATCAGTACCTCTGAAACCTATATTTTCCTGAGTATTCAAAAGCAATTGGTGACAGACAGTATCGAATGCCTTTTCAAGGTCAACCAGAATGCATTAAGCAGGTTGTTTATTGTCTACAGTTTGACTGATTGGAGTTCAGGTCTGATATTCGTACTGTTTTTTTATATATTCCAAATTCTATGTTGAGTCGAAATGATTATTTGTATTTTGATTTGTATTATATTGATAAATGAATTGATTGTTAATACCAATGGGCTTAGTGATATCTATCATTTATTGATTTCGTATTAATTGATTGGAATTGCATTGGTTTATTTTACGTAGTATATCACTTTGGAAGATTAAGGTCATTGTTATTGTTATGACTGTAATACTCTTTCCAATGCCAATTACACCAACTGAGGCAGCGTCATCTGAATAGTTCTGTTGCGTTTTTTCAGTTGCAGAATATAAAATTAGAATATATGAAGAAAAAAATCACGAAAGAGTATTACTTCTTGACGAACACTTCCTTCAAATTTTTATCATCACTAGCATTCGAAGAGTTCATAGCACAAAGTACAAATTGAGTTCCATTGCTTCCACTCCCCAGTTTCAAAGCACAGGAATGCACTTTATTCCCGTGACACTTAGGTTCTCCATGCTGACAAGTAAAAGTATATTTTCCATCTTCTTTCGTGAACTGAAAAACATTTCAAACATTCATAAAACTATCCACAATCTAAATAAATATAATGTGTATAATGTATATTAGTAGGTGTACCTTAACCTGGGTAACATAATCTAAGTTGTACGTTTATACATAGACCAACAAATTTTGACATATCACTTTTTAATCTCTGAGTTCAGTATTATGGTTTTGGAAACGAATGTCAGTTAGGTTTGTGACTGAGGTAAAACATTTTCGATTATGCCATGAGGTACTCAATATCAAACTTATTCATCAATTGAATCGCATGCTCTCCAATGAATTTCACTTCATTATTCATTCCACCATATGCACAAAATGAGTAATACAATATATAAACTATGAATAGTGAAGTTAATTTATCATATTTTCAAAAAGACACTCACTCTACTGAAAATTAACTTTTCATCACAGGTTTATTTTGTAAATGGCTTCATTAATAAGGCTATTACATTATTTTGTTCTCATGAATACTAAGAGAAAAAGTGGGTTGAATTATAGCCAAGTCGCCTATTTTCGAAAATTGTTGGATGATACCAAAAAAGGAGGTAAAATTTCACTTACATGAAACACTGTCATTCCCATTGATAGACATTCGATGTTTCGCCGTAAGACACTTGTCTCATCAGCTCTTTAGTATGAAATCTGGTACCAAATGTATTGAAGAGCTGATAAGGTGAGTGTCTCACGGAAAAACATAAATGTCTACCAGTGAGGATGACAGTATTCCATGTGAGTGGAATTTCACCTCTCCCATTCAGTATATTGTGTGGGAATCCTGTAAATGATATCTGACTCAATTTCATAACGAATGTTTCGGACTCAATATAAAAGTATTTGTTTCGTGCAATGGAACTATTTGTCTTTAGTGTATTTCAATGTTTATATGAAAGTAGCTGTTTTGAAGAAGCTCTTTTTCCAGTTTGTGTCTGAAAGTTATTTCTTACCATGATCTTCACATCTTTGTGTAGAGTTACTTTATTTTCAATATATTGCTTCATTGTTTTTTCAGAAAGATTCCCACATTTTTTGTATCAGGATGGAGAAATATAAAACGCAAAAATTTCCCTCTTCTAAATATGTAACCCTTTTAATCAAGTTATAATGATGTTTCCACAAAACTTTTTTTGAGGTTATAAGTCACAATTTTCGGCTTTGTACAGACTTAAAATGATTTGAATTATATTTAAGCTGAGACCGCATAAGCTGGATGGGCTAACAAGCCTCGCGGCAGGCCCTGCACCCTGCACCTGGTATCAGGAATTTCTATACCAATCACGCGAGTACGATAGAATAAGGTGTTCAGAACATCATCTCAGCAGACTATGATGAACTCTTCAGTTTTCGACATTAGTCCTGTCGACCTGAGGAAAGCAAAGGTCACGTGCTTTTATAAGCGGTGATCTTTGACGTTGTTGAAGACGAACCCTTGATTTTGGGATTGCACATTTTACATCAATTTCTCCCTATTGTTTTCATTATTTTCGTTCTCTTTTGATCGCCAATAAGAAGCCACCAACTAATTAAATTTTTTCTCAAGTATATTGAGTATATTAAACAGTGGCTCATGGAGTTGAACTTATAATATTGCTCTCTGATAAATTCATAACAGATTTGCCACCGAGTGATTCATTTATATTTCATAGATTGTGAAACATCGAAATACCAATATCAAATATAAATTTTTTAAGAAATATTCCATGTAGGTATACCAAATAATTAATTCGAAAAAAGGTACTTTGCATTTTCCTCGTAATAAAGTAGTGGTTACAATAATGAAATTTTGGAGACATTTTTAAAATTTAATACAGTTGACAGTGTCTATTTCACGCGGATGTGAATCAAATTTTCAAACTATTTTTCAATACTTACATTTGCTTTTCCAAAAGGTATCAAGTCAACCTCGACCTTTCCTTCAAATGATTTGTGGGTTATTCCGAGCTGCTCTTTGAAAAATTTCATACTATCAGGACAGAGACTTTCATAGTAGACTGATATCGTCACAGTGCTTACTTGAAATAATAATATTCCTTGAATAACTCATTCTGAAATTGAAAAAAATATTAAATTATTAACATTGGTCCTATCATTGAAGTGTAGATCAAGGTGACCACATGGGATGAAAGACCCCATGGGCGTCCCACTGTCCTCCGACATTGTTACGCCCGTTATATTGAATTAAAAATGGTGACATTTAGATATTCATACATTCCATTGCAAAACGTATCTATATGTCAAATTTCAGGTCAATTGGAAACAGGAAAGTGGATCAAATTTAACAGATAAAATTGAATGAAAACGTCCATTTACTTGAACGATACGATTTACTTGAACGATACGTAAAAGTTTGTGAGTTGAATTTTGAATCATTGAAACAATTCATAAAAGTGGAGATAATTCCATTATCAACAAATATAGACCAATTTCATTATCATCAAGCTTGACCAGAAAGTTCGAAACAACATTGAAAATATGAACTGAAAATTACATAAAGAAACAAAAGTATCATCCAAATTCAAGTTTTATTTTTAAAAAACCGTTCTATTCATATGAAGTATTTTTCATACGTAATAGCAGTAGAAACAATAGAATGTGGAATGATAATATACAACAATCAAATGATTGTCTTCGAAAGTTGCTATAAATATACCTTTAAACGCCAATTTCAGTGAGAAGCTCAGTAAGAAGCATCCTAATTTCTGAAAGTTCAAAATTACGAAATGCTGTGTAAAATATTTTTTCATCTACTTTCAATCCACAATTGAAAATTTCACCTCTCAATGTTCAATAACTCGAATATTTGTAGGAGAAAATACACAAATTGCATTCATTAGTTTAGATATTATTTGGCAAAAAACACTCACTTGGAATTTGACCATGATTGAAGAAATAGAGCTACTACATAATGTATGTTAATATTTTCCTTATTCACAAACAGATTGCAATTTTACTCGATGCCTCCAATCTAACACATGAAAATCAGGGTTTTGGCACCCAGATAATCCTGAAAACTGTGATCAATCTATGTAGTAATCTATTTGGCTCTGGATGAATTCAAATGATGTAACTGTCTGTGACTCGTTTTGCAAGTCATGCAAGAAGAATTACCTTCCGCATCCAATAAAAGTAAATGGATGGATTTACCATATCGTTTAGAAAGGTATTGACATTTTTTTCAATGCTACAACCTATATTGATAAGCAATGATGTTATAAGTATCCCGAAATTAATCTTTTTAATATCAAACTGCAATAATTCATATTCTGAATATAGTAGAATAACGAAATGAGAAATGAGTTCACCTCTATGACGATGACAATGGTGATGTTTGCTATCCCACATATTTTTTTTCTTACAAAATGATTTTTGTAGTTTTATTATATCCCACCTGTTTGTCCAAAATATTATCGATGCAGTTGGTAGACAGATTTAAAAATTGTTTATTTGGGAGGATTTTAAAATTTTTATTCATCAATTTTTTGTTAGGGTCAATATTTTTGGATTTTCAGTCATGATTCATAACACACTACAAAATATTCAAGGAGCTGTCAAAATTTCTGGTATTTGATCTCTGTAGCATAATTTCAACTGTTCCTGAATTTATATCTAATATTCAGTGAGGACGTAAAAAGTTTCCTCTTTCCTTAACTTTTGAACAGAACAAGCTGTTGGAGTGGGACGAAATTCAGGTAAAACGGTACTTTCACTACTTTTTGGCCTAAAAAATTGTGGTCACGTGGTCTAGTGTCAAGAGAGCATCCTTAACTTTTTTTAATGTAAAGGAGGTCACGCGACTCCTGGTTTTAAAGACCTTTCGAGTTTCTATCCCACACCGCTGTATTTTTGAAAATCGGCCAAGCTGGTTCAAACTGACAAGCGTTTGGTATTTGCCTCAAATATATTGTAACTACTTTTTGATCTGATCTGTGTTGGATCTGATTTTGAAGCATATTTAAATACAGACGTCCTGATACATATTCTGCCATAAATATTGGACCTATAATATGGTCACCCAAAATACCAGTCCATATACGTTGATCTTCTCTGGAGTTTGGGTATGGCCCTCCCGAAAAAGGATCGGATTTAGGTCTCACCAATAACACACATTCTGTTTATTTACTGTTCCATTGAAGAAAAACGTACTTTCATCACTAAAACAAATAGAGATAATGTAACCGGGATTTTGAGTTATGATCAGACATGACCTCACAAAACTGCAGTCTTCTATCCGGGCCATCTTCTGTGGATTGATGCAGAATTTTCAATTTATATGGGTGGAATTTGTGTTTTTGAGATATTTTTTACAGTGGTCGTATATACGTCATAATCTGTGGCAACTGTTTTAGTTGTTTGATGCGGATTATCAACAAAAGCTGCCAGAACGTCGATATGCTATTCTTCTGAAATACATTTTCCTCCAGATCTCTTTTCGCAGCCAGTCCTTTCAAATTTACTGACCAATGGGCTTGTTTCATGCTATGGAAAATGATACTGGTTTGCTTATAGACTGATCGAGTTAGGGGTATATTATACTCATCAAGCCTAATCGGTCCCAAAATCTCTTTATATTTGCAGAAAAAAGTATCATTCGAAAAGCAAGAATTCAAATTGGCCGCATGTCTGTTGACCAATAAAATTGATCATGTCTAGAGCGGAGTTGCCAAGTGTATTGGTTTTTAATATCCAATCACAGATCTGATGATCCAATTTGGCAGACACCATTTTTGTTGTTATTGTTGTCAACTTGGTGTGAATACAACTGTTACAATTAAATAATTACAGAATGTTTTTTTGTAAAAGGTAGGTCTCGGCGAGTACCTATTTTGCTGCATATTTCGTGTCATTAGTTTACATTCCGAAAAATATTTTTTCAGGTTTCAATTTTTCACTCTTCATTTCGATACTTATGATGCACTGTTTGGAACCTTTGGTGTAGTAATTAATATTACCAACACCAAATCGTTATTTTTAACACCTCGACACGTGTTCCGATCACTAAGTGATCATCTTCAAAGAGGAAGATTAAAACTGAAGTTTTCAACAGAAGAAGTTTTTTCAGTTTTTCAGGTGTTGATTGCCTAGGTCTTTATAGGAAAAGGGTGGTTCTTCGTGCTATTGCAGCTGACTGGCATATACTGGGTTTTCTCCAAATTTATGGTTGATAGCTTATATTCAAGCCAGTTTTTTATTGTATCAAAGTCTGATTTTACAGTATACTATGCTTAGATGAGTTATATTATTAGGTTCTATCATGCGGAACTGTAAGAAATTCCATAATATACTTACTCTAACCTCTCTGTATTTCAGTTTGGTGAAGCCAAAAATAGAATGTGGATCCAAAATATGGAATCCCATATATAATCAGTTTCAAAATCATTGGAACCCCAAGAAATTGTAATTACTCTCATCTGCTTTATGAATTGGAATTTGAGAGATAGAGAAATCCGGCATCTGTTTTATTTTTATGTAATTCATTGAATGTCAAAATAGAATTAATTTTCTGCACTACTATCAGAAATTGAAATCTTGGTTTCAAGACCAGCATAGTAATTTTTTTTTATGCAAATGGGCACAAACGAACTTGATGTTGAAGTCACCAATTAACTTTATGAGTCATAATGCAAACAAGCTCTATAAAAAAATGTTTCAATAATCGTGTATAGATACTTTGCTCTGTAGGTCGGAAACGCTATTATTATTATTATTATTATTTTCATTACCATAGTATGCGCTGGTTGGACCCTATCCCCCGAAGCCCCGATACATTCGAGAGGGCGCGCCAGCATTATTAACCAACGGCCACTACCTACACGGTGGGCTAATTGACTATTGTGTCCGAGAACTATATGCCCTGAGTAAGTAAGCATGATCTCCATAAACTTTTTTTAAGGTTTTATATGTTAGCGAAACATGTGGTGATATATTTCTTCAAATAAAGTTTATGGAGGTGTAGTTTATGAAATGATAAAAAACAGTGGAATGAAATACAAGCAAAAAATTGAAAATTGAACAATTGAACAAGAAATTATTAATAAATCAGTCATCACCCGAGGAAGATTGTGGAAACTAACAATCGAAACGTCGTGAAGTGACTTGGGTTGAAATCTCTTAATTTTTGTTTATTTTTTTGTTTAATTGTTCAATTTTCAATGTTTTGCTTGTGTTTCATCTGAGAGATTTTTTTGTTTAACATAATTGTTAGTTTCAGCTATTCTTTTTAATTTTTTATTGTATCGGTACTTACACGGATTCCAAATAATTTTATATCATATTAGACACTGGAAATCCGAACTAATGAAATTCAACGTGAAACATTGTCAACCACCATCTAATAGTTTTTTAATATTTTTTACTGATTTATAGATATTCACAGGAGCTATTGACTCTTATGAATATAAACACCATTGTATACTCATATTGTTTAATTATATTATATGTGGGTATGTGTAAATTCTGGCTGCAGGTAGGTGAATAATTATTTGATTTCTTTATTAACTTCTGACTAGTTTATACATAAATTCTTTGATTCATGTCTCAAACTAGTAGTTGCAATGTTATAATGGCCCAATTCACCTAGATTTCTTTCGA
>WOGN01003884.1:3090-14723 GCA_015342105.1 Leptinotarsa texana
CCCTTGTCTGAAAACTTTTCTTTTTCCTGTTTAACGTGTTCTATAGTCTGAATATCAAATTTCAGAATAAAAATTCAAATAAGTCCATAAAACTGCAGTGTTTTCCAAAGATTTGTTAAAATTACTCAAGTCAGAGGACCCCCAAGTTGCAAAAAGGTTATAAAAATATGCCGTTTTTCCACCTGTTAAACGATATTTTCATCCTTGCTACAAATGTTGCAACAAAATAACATAGTCACTACCGTCACTATAAATGAATATAAAAAAATATCTCATTAAGGTAAACTTCATTATGGGATTTTCACCAATCAGTTCAGAAAACCACAATTTATTTCCAATACTAACTATATTCCACCTACTGAGCACCAAGTCACTTACTATTGAGTGAGTGGAATTCACTTAGTTTTGAACACGCTTGAAATAGCTTCAATATAGTACTTAATACCGATTAGTAGTGATAGTTGGTACTAAGAACAACACAATGGCTTCTTGAGGCGTGTTCAGTACTAACTAAAATTCAACTAAGTACTTAGTGCTGAGTATGAAAACAATTGGTTCTGAATACATCTGGAGGAAAAATTGTATAAGGTTTTTTCAAAAGTTTTGCCATTTTGATGTCATATTTTTTGTAGCTCCGTATCTCGATAACAAATTATTCTACTGTGTCGTCATATATACTGGTCAATAGGAAAGATATATTTCATAATTTAGTGCTGTTCAATTTTCCCCAACTTTTTGCCTATTTTCAGCTCATTACTATATGACATCGATTTTGGGCCAATTTTTCTCTAAGTAAATTAACCAGACATTTGGGAGTGATGGTGTTGATGATCGCTTTGTTTGTCGTTGGTTTACTAATTTTTGTTCGGCAGATTTCATCTTCGCAGATGAGCCCCAAAATGGTGGACCCACAGTAATCAAGGACAAGGATTTGACGATCCTAGTGGAGACAGAACCCTCACAAACGGTACATGGGATAACGAAAGAACTGGGCTTCAGCTCCCATGCGGTTTTCAATGGTTTGAAACGTATTGGAAAGGCCAAAAAGCTGGAAAAATGGGTGCCACACGATTGACCGATCGACAGAAACTGTCACGTCTCGAAGTCTGTTCTTTTTTGCTTTTGCGCAACCAAAACGGAACTGTTTTAGGTCGGGTTATCGTGTGATGAAAAGTGGATGCTCTACGACAACAGGAGACTTTCAGGAGAGTGGTTGGACCAGCGGCGGCTCGTCAGAGAAGGCAAGAGAAGCTTAGCCTCCCCATATAATTCAAGGATATTCATCGCAATGAATTGAAAGATATTGACACATAATTATGATTATTTCATTCTGAAAATACTTGGTTATCGTTACTTTACCATTAACTTTCAATATAAATACATAATATGCCCGAAAGAACACTATCACTCACTACGTAGTACGTACCACACTGTATCCTGCATCAACAGAACTCAGACGCACCCCCCATGAACGAATAACGAATAAACCATCAACCCGAAATGATAAATGCCATACATTGCAAGGGAGCCAAGCCTCCGACTGCTTCAAAAAACACAGGCTCCACGAGACCGATCCAACCAGCGACATACGTCCCGATTTGAAATTTTTGTTGTAGAAAATAAAGCGTTAGAGGAGGCTAGCCTCCATTTGGTCTCCGCTAGTGTACGACTGCGTTCGTTATTTATTTAATTTTTCGTATGGGATGCCAGGTTGGACCGGGACTGAAAAATATTTCGGTAAATCGTTTTAGTGTTTCCCAATAATATTTGTTATTTGTGACTAAAACAGGCAGTATTGTATTCCAGCAGTGCTTTTTGGTGATATTTCCAATGCTTTTGAAGTGTTTTCTTTAAATTTCGAAGTGTTTTCAGGTTTTCACTTTTTGGTAAGTTTTTTATTTTCATTTATTATGGATAACTTGGACGAAATTGAAGAATATGACGATATAGGTGATTGATTCCTGACAAATAAGTTTGAGTTTTTATCTTATGATAATAAATTTTACATTATTAAAACTTTGGGAAGACCTCAACCAAATTTGATTTCAATTAAAACGTCAGATAATCGACAAAATCGAGGATTTAATAGTAGTTGGTACAATAAATGCGATTAGTTAACCATTGAACTAGAAAAACGTTTTTGTTAGTCCTGTGTTTAATTTCCCTTACAAATTATTGAACGGATTAAACAAATTATTGTAAATTGAAATTGTTTAGCAAACAAAATCTCAAAAAGAGACCATAATTTCTTTCAATAATCAGGTTAGGGAAAATCGGTCGAATTCAAAAAGACATCGAAGAATTAGCTTTTCTTGGACACGAATCACAATCACAAGGAACTTTTAATGTTATGGGACAAATATGATACACTATTTGGAACTTTTTTAAACGGTAGCGTTTTTTCTGGCACCTCAAAAACCATCCAGAATGAGCTTATAGACAGTGTGGCATATATTATTAAGGAAAATATAAGCAAGGAGATTGAAAGTGTTTCTTTTTTTACATTGGAAATTGATGAAACTACCGATATTACCTGTACATCACAACTTTCAATCAGTGTTTAGATATGTCAAAGATGGTAATGTGGTAGAACGTTTTATGGGTTTTCATGATGTTCCATCTGGGCGCACAGCTGACGATTTGTTCAATTTTTTAATTCGTACAAGTAACAACTTTAATTAATGAAAAAAGTAAATTCCGCAAATTTATGATGGGGATATGGCCATAGCTCCGCACTTTTGACGCATTGTTATGCCCATGCCCTAACTTTAGTATTGAGCAAAGCGTGCAAAAAAATAAAAATTATCGCGCCTCCGGCGGGCTTTTCTTTGTGTATACAGTCTTTATGACTTTAGCCTCCCCTGTTCTCCAATGCACGAGCCGTTACTGGGTTGGACACCGATGTGCCTTCCAGGTACTTCCTTAAGGAACAACCCATCGAAAACGATCATGGTTACTGTATAATGGTCAGCGGCTGATGTGATTCTATATAACTGCCTGCAACTAGGCCAAACCATCACAGCAGAGTCCTATTGTAAGGAAACCTACAAAATGTACCGAAAGTACACCAGTAGCTGGCACTGGTCAACAGAAGAGGTCTTATTCTGTCCAATAACGCCCATCTGCACGTTTCACGAATCACCATTAGAAAATTGAACGAATTGATCGTTGAAGTTCTACCTTACCCACCTCTCTCCACAGACCTCTCGCCAATCGACTATCATCTTTTCAAACACTTTGATAAGTTTCCGATAACCTCCGCCGAGACCAGGCAAAAACGGCCTCCGTTGCTTTCATCGAATTTCGAGCACCCAATTTTTATGCTGACAGATTCAGTCAACTTGTGTTGAGTTGACAGAAGTACATTGATTCAATTGGCGCTCAATGAGAATTTACAGTTTGCATTATATTCATGAAATCTTCTGAATCAAGTGTCGGGAATTTGTGAAAACTGACATAATCACAATATATTGTTACTCGAATGCTTTTCCCTGAATGGACTATTTCATCACATATCTTGGAAAATAGTATATAATGTGGATTGCCATGTAGCTTTGATTTTCCGTATAGGTTTGATTTTTTCCAAAAGTTCATGATAAAATAAATTGTTTTTCACTGATGATGGTGGTTATTTCGAATGAAAAGATATAGAAATATCCTATGGGATTTATGAATTTATTGCTTTATAGATATCTGTAATGAAAAAAGACAGGTCCGTATTAAAAGATAAAGTTGATGGTGGCCATGTTGACATGAAACGTTTTATCAAATATTTATTATTACATCGTCGTAGTACACTCCGAATACAATAACATTTTCCATTTACATTTTTTGATATTCAGCGAAATAACAGTTCCATTCGAAAAAAACGATAAACAGCATTTTTTGTTTTTCCCGTATATTTCGAGAAGGGCGAGGGTTCTCGTAAATTTTCTTCGAACATTATATTGATCTCGATGACATTTAATCATCTTCGTAACTGTTACGGTTTAGAATATAGCAATGTTACCATATGATGAAAGAAACGGCCTTTATATAAAATTTTCCTCATTTTTATTAGAATTTTTCTTTCTCAATAAGAATGGTGTTCAAACTGTTATTGATAACCTAGTGAAATCATAATAACGCTGCTCTTCTCACGATATTGTGATAGTAACACGATTTGTCAATTTGGTAATATGGTAATTTCTAGTCCAACAAAGAGATCGTATGTTGACAATGTGAATACAATGTTAGCAGGTGTAATGGTTACAATATTACCGTCAAAATCACCATCGCTTGTGTAATCAAGGAGAATCGATCACGTAACTTCAGTCAGGATAATTGATTCCAAATTAAATTAAATGTTGTCCTGAAAGCTGGTTGTAAATGAAAAGCAATAAATAGCAGTCTATTCATGATACTACCAATATGTCATGGAATTTGATCATGGTTGAATTGGCAGGTATGAAAATAATCAAAATTCATGTTTGGTTTGCAACTTCTTCTATGCAACATCGGGATTACGACAAAAAGATTTATTTCCATTCATTGAAATGAGTTCAATTCGTGTCTTTCTTTCATATCATACTCGAGCTCTATACGGTTTGACCGCGAACTATAAATATTTCATGATATGTTTATGGCTTATAAGTTTCCGATTGGATTGAACATATTCAACGATATTGACTTTTGTTCGAGACGGTGGTTAATGCATCGCGAACTACTCGAACATAAAGAAGGAATCATGAATGGGATACACTCAGTAATTCTATATCATTTTTCAGATGTGGAAAGCCAAATGTATCTGAAGTTGTTGTACAGGAGAAATCTTCGAAATGACAATTTTCAAGAAACTAATGATGGCCACTGAGCATAATTCGGAAATGACTCTCATTCATATATTCAACTTCGAGTTGAGCTGAGTTGAAATATTGAACATGTACCATTGTTTTGCATAGTTCTTTGGAATTATTTATCGTCTATCGTAATGTGTTATTTCAGCAATTTTTGTTAAGATTTATAACAATTTAGGAGTAAAATACAGGCAGACTTTCAATATTTCAGTTTCTAATTTTGAATACACCGACATGATACCTGGTGGAAATCAATAACACTATTCATGACATTGATTATTAAATTGATACAATATAGTTTTGATTTCCAAAACGTGTTTCATCAGTTTCCTTTGAATTTTCGATGCATACATAATCCGCATTTACTAATAGACAATAAAAGTTAAATCCAAACTGAGTGGGTCTATTCAACCTTCCACAGCAACACACGAGGGTTTATTGTGGCTCACACCTATTCACACTCGGCAAATGAGCCCAACTTCTTAAAGAAACCGATAAGTTTGTATGGTAAGTGATCTTTCAGGTCAGAGTACCGCTCTGCCGAACTTCAATACCTGATTTGATACCCAGCGTGGCAGGCACAAAGTGCCTGCCAGTGAGGTAGTCGGATAGTCAAGTTGCAAGATTCCCAGCTTGATACCCACGACAACCTTCCCATATGAGAGTTTTTGCACATCAGCTACATCTGACGAGGCCTTAGATTCAGTCGAGCAGGTCTTTTTCGCCTCTGGTTTTGGTGAATCATCACTTGAGCGCAAAAGTTTGCTAACCTGCTCATGGGGGTTTGATCCCAATCTGGGACAGATTCTGCGCACGGCGCTCAAGAATTTGGTGCAAGGCTGTTTTATAAGGTATCCCGCTCTTGTAGAAACTACTCAGTCGTTTCCTGGCTGCACCATAAAACCTTTTTTTGTGTGGTTCAGTTGTCAGATCAGGAGTTGAGGAGTTGAGAAGCATCGCTCCTGAACTAAATTTGCAGGAAGTTCAGTTGAAGTCGTGAACTCGACATCTATCACCTCTGTAAACTAGCTCCTGAACTAAATTTACAGGGAGGTACGTTGCAGTCGTAAACTCTACATCCATCTCCTCTGTGGACTCGCCCCTGAACTAAATTAATAATAAGATCTGTTGAAGTCGTAAACACGACAACCATCTCCTCTATATACTCGCTCCTGAACTAAATTTACAGGAAAGTTCTTTGGAGTCGTAAACTCGACATTCTTCTCCTCTGTAACTGGATCTTGAATTGAATTCACAGGGAGGTCAGTTGGAGTTGAAAACTCGACATCCATCTTCTCTGTAGACTTGCTCCTGAACTAAATTTACAGGTAGGTCCGTTGGAGTCGTAAGCTCGACATCCATCACCTCTATAGACTCAGCAGCAGAAAGAATTTTTAAGTTTGCTCTGTCCGTAAAAGTCCCACTATCAGAGAACTCATGTTATCAACAAAGTCACGTAATGACATTCATTCGCTCATTCAGTTTCATCCCAGAAATAGGAGTTTTCTTCAGATTCAAATGAAAGTATTTTCTCTCTCTATTTTCATACAGTGAAAATGTGAGAATTTTCCAAAGAAACGGAAAAAGCGATCAATTTCAAAATAAACGTTCAACGAAGATGTGGCCCAAATTCGATCAAATAAGCGAATGAATGTCTTTAGGTACTGTCATCGATGACGTGAGTAGATTCAACTCATTCATAACATAAAGTAGTAATTTCATAATTGATTTGAGTGCTTTATATCGTACTATTTCACATATTGAAACTGAAGAGGTAATAAAGAAAGAGTCTTATTTCGAAACATCGGATATCCACCAGTGAGGATGACAGTGTTTCATACAACTTACATACACCATACACCGTGCTCAATCAATCAACATACATGCAATACCATATTTTAAAAAACTCATCTTTCGGGTTCACTCTGAAATTTATTGATTTTCACATATTTTGATCATCGATAAAAAACCTTTATATTTGTTTCCAGTGGTAACAACTTTCACACCATGTAAATTCCAGTAGTAGAATAATTTCGGGCCTAGAAAAACTTCCAGAGTTATTCTAATACTCCTCTGGCGGTAGTACGGACTCAAAAAATATTCCAAATATTTTTCTGTTGGTTTAATAAAGTTAAACCAGGTTAATTTATTCTCATGAAATACCTCCGCCGAGTCTAGATATGAAACTGGAGATATCATATAAAGCAGCATGCTATATGGAACGGAAGTTGCATAATTTGAAAGAGGCAGTTTCTTAAGACTCC
Source organism: Leptinotarsa texana (assembly GCA_015342105.1). Taxonomy (NCBI): domain Eukaryota; kingdom Metazoa; phylum Arthropoda; class Insecta; order Coleoptera; family Chrysomelidae; genus Leptinotarsa; species Leptinotarsa texana. The sequence continues at coordinate 10,190 of WOGN01003884.1, forward strand.
GCAGAGCCCCAGGATTGTTTCGATAAATTTATCTGCTGTGCCTCGGGGAAAGTTTAATCAAAGAGAAGTTTGGTATGGAACCACCTAATCTGCGTTATCGAAAGTGAAATTGTTGGATGGGTATTGTTTTCGACTGGCTTTGAAGTTCTTTCTTTTTTCTGAAAGTTTCCTAATATTCGTAATCATTTGTTTTCGGGTTTTTACGCGGAATGTGAATAGCTGTAGATGAGTATCACTTCCAGACAAGCTGGAAAGATGAAAAGTTTGACTTGAGCACTCAAACTTTGATCATGATCAGATATAGTTGGAATGAATGTACGACGAAAGAGTGAATATCCGACGAAATGGTTTTGAATTATCGATTTGAACAGAAAGTTTTGCCTGTGTATGTGCTCCTGATAAATAAGCGGCATGCTTCATATTCGATATATCTATTTGATAATTTTGAGTTACCAATGAATACTCTATTTCGAATGTACTCAAAGATTATCGCAATTATCTCTGTTTTTGCTGACCAAACCTGACCGTCTCATGATCGAACTTCAAAATAGGTAATCTATGTTCGGAACTGCATATACATCAACAAGTCGCTCATATAATTTACGTTTTGACTTGATATATATATTCGATTTGGAGATCAACAATAACGTTCTTCATTATTTGAAAGATTGGAAATTCCAGAAAATAATGGAGAAAATGAGCGTATGATTCGGAATATTGTTTTCATGGAATTGAAGTCCAAGCTTAGCTTTGCCACGGACTGAATCTTAAAGCTCCGTTTATCTTTGATATTCATAGACTGTCTCCTGTCCATCCCATCAACGTCGTATTCGTCAATGGTCCAAGGTCCTCGTCTTCGGAGGACCTGAAAGATAGAATGAACTCATCTATAGAAGTAATTATGGAATTACTAGGATGCTGTGTAAGAAACTATCATTTAAATGAAGGACGAATTCTTTTCACAAGATGAGGGACTAACAATAGGATCTCTATTTCCACCAGTCATAGCCAACATGTATATGAAGTGGTTTGAAACTCTGATCATTGAAAAAGCACACAAGAATCCTCGAGTCTGGTTGAGATACGTTGACGACACCTTGACAATATGGATTTAGACCCCTTCCTGAAACACATCAACAGCGTAAGATCTTCCATCACTTTTCAATAGCACTCTTAGACGTATTGATGAAGAGGACCGACACTAAGTGGCAAACTTCTGTATACCGAAAACCCACTCACACGGGACAGTATCTGAATCTCAAATCCGACCACCATCAATCGACAGAAAGAGGAATCATCAAGACTCTATCAGACCGTACTTTCGGGCTCTGTGATATGAAGGAAGGTCTCGACAAGGAACTAGACATCATCAAAAATGATCTTCAACGAAATCGCTACTCCAAAGCGATGGTGGAACAAACTCGAAGGAGCCTCGAAAGGAAGAGAAGCCGTCAAAACCAGTTGCTCTACTTCACTCCATCAGAGGATTTTCTGAAAGGAAGAGAAGAATTAGGTCCAAGTACAATATCAGAACCTGATTCAGATCCGGAAACAATATCCGTAACACCCACACGAAAACCAGGACACCAAACGCTGACTGCGATTCCAAGAATTGCATTCACCGCGGATATCCTGTAAGTGTGGAAAATCCTATATCGGTGAAACTAAGAGGTCACTGATTATTCGCATCGAGCACATGAAATACACACAGTGAGGAGAAACCTAGCAAATCAGAAATATCAGAGCATGTTTGGACCCATCATCATAACGTCGAGTGGTCCGAAGCTGAGGCCATACACAGGGAGGAAGATTGATTCAGGAGGAAATTTAAAGGAGCCGCGTACATGTTGTCCAACAAGGTATTTAGGAAAAAATGACCAACTCCCGCCAAATGGTCATCTCCCGCTAAACCGGTGAAGTGTAAAGAGGAAAGCGGAGATAGGTGAAGGTACTCGAATGACCCTAGTCATCTCTCGGAGGAATTAGTCCAGTCATCACCGAAAGACGATTGTGGTTACTAACAATCGAAACATCGTGAAGTAACTTGGCTTGGAATCTCTCAATTTTTTATTTTTGTTCCATTTTTACTTGTATTTCATTTCAATGCAATTCAATTTCAGAGTTTTCTAGCTCATTATGATTGTTATTTTCAGCTATTCTCCTTTAATTTTCCGTTTTTATTGGTTCTTACGGGGATTTCCATTCATTTCATATAATGCTACACAATAGAATTCCGAACTGATTATATTTATCATGAAACATTGTCAATAACCTCCAAACAAATTAAGTATCTTACCATTACTGTTTCAGGCCTATCGTTCGAGGAAGGTTGAGTTCAACACTTTCATGGATAAGCCTAACACCACTGATGATAGTGGATTAAAACAGAGTTATCTCGTATTGGTTCGCGAATGCTTTTTCTTTGGGTTCTTGTTCCGTCAGATGGCCTTGCAAGGATCGACAGTCTTCTGTCGATCTCATAGATAGCGTATTTGTGAGAATAAATGTCTTCGCTCTACTTATTTTAGTCCAATAATAAATCTAAAGAAATGGGGAATGTAAATCATCACTTCGAAAGTTATTGCTTTGCATAACATAAATACTATTCGTGAATTGAAGATATAGAAAAAACAATATTTCAGTTATCACACAACAAGCATTGTTATTTCGGAGGATTGTTGGCCATCGTCAATTATTACAGAAATATTGTTTTTTGAGGATTTGTGCACCATCTTCATTGGCAAAAATATTTTATTTTAGTTTCGTCGTTACAGATGAACGGGAGAATCAGACCAAAAAGAAAGGAAAGTCGATCCATTTTCAGACCAGGCTATGGTGTCAGATTTTGAGATAGCGATCGGAAAATTTTGATTTATTATAATCAAAATGAATATCAACGGCGAGTATTATGCAAACTCGATTTATTTGTTTTGTTTCTCAAACTATAGGCACCAATTTACATCTTCATCATCGATATTTTCAAAATATATTGTTGTTGATTCCCAAAGCATTTTGTCATATTTCACCTTATCCCAAATAATCTGCTGTTTTCAAATAAAAAAAAACTCAGTGGTAAGAGATTTATTAACTATGAAGAGGTGGAGTTTGACTTCGATAGATAGAAACGAAAATATTTCGTCTTGAAGTTTTGTTTTTCTTTCCTAGGACGATTATTTTTGTTAACACCCTCGTATCTTGTAGACCTCATTCAATGGATCAGTCTCATATATACGTAGTAACCACAGAAAGGACAAAGATCAATGAAAAACTGCGATCATTCAAATAGTGTATTTCAAAACTTCATTGAAATAAGCTATGAAAGAGGCAACGTTGTCTTAATCTAATTGACTACAGCTTAATTTCTTGGGCACATCGTATATACGTCACCCAGTAATAGTCCCTGCAATAAAATTCGCCTTCCAATTAGTGATGAATCAGAATGAACGAGGAAAATCTCCAGCAAAAAAAATTGTGCTTTGCGTTCGTTGAATTAAAAACATCAATTATTCGACAAGCATAATGTTTCCCGTCTCTCGTTAATTAATTATACAATTAATTTTACTCTGGCATTAGTGGGGAATGTTTCTTCCGGTTATATTTTTCGTTTTTGTTATTTCTGTGTGGATATTAGATGTATTTGAAATTCTCAAATAGAAAGTGATCAAAATATTGTAGAAACAGAATAATCTACTAACATTATTTGCACCATTAATTCAGTGATGATTTTAGAAAAATAGATAAAAGAATAGAATTGTACAAGCTTTTTCTTGTTCTTCATCTCATATGAATCGATATATTTTCTCACTTATATTTCCACAATTCCACTGGAATATAACTACCAAAATATGAACATAAACATAACAATTTTTATGTGAAATGAGTCACTACTAGAACCCCAACACTTTTATAGGCGCACTTTTCGTTAACCAAGTTGGCACCTTAAGAAAATGAGGTAGACTAATTTTCTATTCATATCCAACTAGGACAATTTAACTTTCATTTTCAGGCAAACATAAATGATTTCTTGAGTACAAGTTGACCAGAAGTTCCGACGGAATAATTCATATAAAAGTAAGCAGTAAGCTGTTCGGAAAACGACCTTTATTAATGTTCACAGTGCTCCTATTACACTTTTCTATTTTCAGATTTGTGGCAGAATCGAAAAATAGGACAGGTTTCCGCGGTCAGTAATTTGATATACTGTTGTCCGGGTTGAACCGCGTCTGTAATTTTCATCGTTCCGACGTTTCGGCTCCTGCTTTGGAGCCATTCTCAAGAATCACTTGAGTTATTTTCTGGTATCTTGCGTGCAATTAATGTTCTCCATGTATGTGGTAGTCTCTGAGAATCATCTCGCTTGTTAAGGCAGTTGGTAAGTTTTTCAATTTCTATTGCTTCCCGAATTATCCTGGTCTGAAGATGTTTTACCGTAGCAATGGTCTTGGTGTTTTCGAAGCTTATTGTGTGGCCTGTTTCCTGGTGGTGTTTGAAGAGAGATGATGCTGGATCTGATTTTCGAACCGCTAGTTCATGT